>CANXYI010687533.1:0-12701 GCA_948208565.1 Hura crepitans
AGGAATTCTACCTTTTTCAAGCCATCAACTTCCTTTGGAAAGGAAAAAGATGAAATTCTCTTTCATTTGACCCACATTCTTTTACTTTTATACTCTATTAAACCATAGGCCATGATAAGATATACTAAAATCCAAGGATTCACAATAATCTAAACCATAAGTCCCTTTTAAAAATTCTCTCTTCCACTATAAAGCCATAATAAATATATTTTAGGGTCTTAACAATTCACTTGTAATAGTGATTGAAAGTCTCGAACAAACCGTACTCGAAATCCAAGAAAAATTGATATAAACTGGCACTTTTAGTTATGTATGATTTTTAGAAAATATCTCTTGATATTCAAAATGCCAATGTTAATCCCAATTGACTATTTGGAATATTTGAGTATCAAGTTATGACATTCTTGAGTTTATTTAAGCAAAAACATTGTATTTATCAGTTTAACCTTAACTATGTTACTATTCACTTTACACTGCCATAATAACTTCATTACTGTTTTTAACCGTCTTAATGACTTTATTTTCATTTTAATATTTTCTCAATATTATATTATAATTAATACTTTCACCCTATTCAATTAGTTAGCCAGGTTCTCGGGAAACACCATTCACACCTCAAAAAGTATTATTTACTCGCACACTTGTTATTTGTCGTTAACTATCTAAGTGTCCCTATTTTCATGCTAAACTTCACCCAAGGCCTATTTATAACAAATGCAACATGTCCATATAAAAAGAACCGTTTACTTCCTAAGAGGTACTATTCAAGATCCTAAAATTTTTGGGTGTTAGAATTAATGTTCAATATAACAGTGATAATTTAGGGTCATTTGTTTCAATTGCAAGTGATAAGGAATCAGAGTAAAGATTGTTAAATACAGAACTGCCAAGTATAAGACAAATGCAAGATTATGGCATAGGAAAGGTGAAGGGAAATAAGAATGGGAAGGTAAAGATAAAAAAGAAGAATAAGGATAAAAGGAAGGAAAATAGTAAGGATAAAAGAAAGAAAAATTGTAAAAGAAGATGAGCATAATGATGCTGATGATGGTAATATGTCAAAGGGTACAAAAAAAGAGAATAACCCCAATACAAAAGAAAATAAAAGAGTTACTAGTAATGCAAGTGATATCGGATGTGATTAGGATGAATTTAATGAGATTGATTTGAATAAAGGTGATGTAAAGAGATTCCCTTAGTTTAACATAGACATTGATTTATGTAACCCAAATTTCAGCATTGGTTTTGTTTTTTGGGGATAAGTATGACCTTAAAAGAGCTATATTGGAATATGCCATTATAGGTGGTTATGCTATTAGATTTACAAAGTTATCAATGTAAAGGTGCAAGCAAAATGCAATGAAAAGTGCCCTTAGTACATTTATACTTTTAAAGTGAAAAGTGAACATTTTTTTTCAAATTAAGACATAAAAATTAGAACACACTTGCAGTAGGATATTCCATAACAAAATAGCAAATACAAAATGATTAAGTGAGAAATATATGGATGAGTTAAGACTCAATCCTAAATGGAAGTCCATTAAGTTTTAGACAAAAGTAAAACAAGACTTAGCATTAGCAGTTAACATTATGAAATGTTATAAGGCAAAAAGGATTACTGTTGAAAAGATCCGAGAGAGCTTGAAAAACAATATACAAAGCTTTGGGACTTCTGTTTGAGGTGAGAAGAAGCAATGCACTTCTAATGACTAATAGGCCATAATTAACCATCCAGCTAATGTTTAAAAGAGTGTATACTTGTTTAGATGCATGCAAGAAAGGATTTTTAGAATAAATGAGATTAATAATTGGATTAGATAGTTGTTAGCTAATAGGTGAAACCCAAGGATAGATCCTGGTTGTTGTTGCCTAGGATAGGAATGAACAATTATTGTAACACCTGTAATTCAAGGCTTCACGAATAGTACCTCCGAGGCTCAAAAAGTGTGCTCAAAGTTTTGGGTCACCTTCACGAAGCTCGAGGTAGGACATACTAGTCATGAAACTTTGAAGGGCTTAAAAATGATAAAAATGACTTAATTTAAAGATTTAGTAGAACTAATAAATTATTTTATGACAAAACTTAGAAGGATGTAGGCTCAAATGGATTCAAGCTAGGAATGACCCGGGATGTGCCGGACAAACCTAAAAATACCATACCCTAAAGGTCAAAAATTCCTCTGAGTCCATTAGTGAAGGAATTTTTAAATTTCGTGGTCGTGTGCAACTTTTCCTTAATTTTAAGTTTTGCACATAAATCGAGGCAGTCAGTTAACTATCCTACAGGGGGACTTTGGGAATAAAATTTTACAAGCCTCTAAATGGGACTAATCGAGGATTTTTAAAATAAACGCAATGACTTTTAGAGGTCTGAGTGAATTTTTAAAATTCCTCAAAGTTTTTACCAAAAATCGAGCATTTTTAAGGTGCTCAGGTGACATGTGTCCCCACCCAAGCCACCTCACCCACTACGTATACCCTCCTTATGCCACCTAAACCTCCACTTGGCATGAAGACCTGACCCGCCCACCTTTCTCCCTTTTCTTCTTTTCCTCCCACCTGACGCCATCTTCTTCTTTCCTCCCCTATTTTTATGCCTTTTTAAGTCCTTTTTCTCTCCAATTACCACAAAAAATTCCATTGATAAGTTGCAAATTGACCTTTAAAGGGTTTGAAGGCCATAGATGTCTATAGAATCTAAGGAAATTCAAGGAATCGGTAGAAGTACATAAAAGGGTGCTTGGACACCAACTTTGTGTGTGTAAGTGTTTCCTCCATTTTTATTTTATTTCCTAGAGGATTTTATCATTCTAAGAGTACCTATAATCTTGGATTTTCATTTGGATACTTATAAATTTTTTTTTATAGATTTTCTAAAGGGAGGAAGCGTGTATGGAAGAACAAGGAAAAGTGGGATTCAACAAGGAGAATAAGGTGCCAAAGGGTGAATAAGGCTTCATTTCAAGTGAAGGTAAGTGAATTTAATGTATTTGAGGCATGTCATTTAGAAATTATATGTAAAGTATGTAGGAATGGTGTATGGAACTTGGGGTTAAGGTGGTTAGTGTGGGTAAAATGATGTGTTATGCTTATATTGATGTTAATTTCAAGAATTGTGAGATGAATTGGTAAAAGAAATGAACGAAAGGTCTTAGACTCATTTTGGTCGAAAGGTTGGTGTGTGTGTGTGTGTTAAGTGAATGGCTTGAATTAGGTGAGAAGGTGATGGTTTCTAGTGTGTTTGATATAAAAATGGATAAATTGTGTATGTGTATGGTGAAAAAATGAAAGTGTTGCTAATATACCTTTGTTGGCTAAGAGGTTGCCTTGAGATGTAAGCTAGGTGTATGGCAAGTTAACATGGCATGTTGTATGGGAATTTATATGTTAGGGATGGCATTATAGGTATATGTGGTGAATTTGGTGGAAAAAGCTTATATATGTGTGTGCTTGGTATGGCTGAGGCATGTACAAGGCATGCCATGGTGTGGTTTGTATGATATGTGCATGGTGTGTGTATATGCATACTTAAGTGATGCCATTATATGTGTATGCATGATTGAATGTGAAGAAAATCATTTATATGGCCATAGGCAAGCATTGGCCGATAGGTATGTAAGGTAAATTTTGCTTAGTAAAGATGATATGGCATGGTATGTGTGTATGAGAATGGCATGGCATAATTGGCATGTATTTTGTAGTGTGAACTTGGCATAAGATAGGTGAATATGTGTGCATAATGAGATATAAAAATAGATAAGTGTTGGCAAGACATTTAAGGTTAAAGTGTAGTTGAAAAAGGGACTTAAAAATGGCTTAAAATGACTTGGTAAAATTGACTTCAAAATAAGACCTTAAATGGCTTGTAATGTAACCTAAATTATGAACATTTTGTGAGGGTCCTATGAAATGAATTTGAAGCTTTTTTAAAGGTCATTTGATATATATAATGTGAGGTGGATTTAAGCCTATGATCATGAATGAAAGTGGGTGCAATTGGCATAGGAAAATGATATGAAAAAGACCTATTTTGGACCTATAATGGCATATGCAAAATACAAAAATGACCTATAAATGTCTAGTAAAATGACCTAAAACTTATGCACTATGAATGGTCTTAGACATGGACATAATTAGGTTTAAAATAATGGCTTACACTAAACTTAATATGAACTTAATTATGACTAAACAAGTGACCTAAAATGACTTAGAAAAATAGACCCGTAATTGTTCAGTAGGACCAAAAATAACCTATAACTGTCTAAGTCAAATTTTGATTGTCAAAATAAAATTATAACTTTCTATTTTTCACTTCTAAATATTATAATATGATGATCAGTAAATAAATAGACATAAAACTAAGGTTAGATGGCCCATTAGTTAGACACCAACTGGATGGATTAACCGGTCAACTTAAGAATTAGCAGCTACTAAATAATTACTATGATTTTCTAGATATTGGGAGGTCTACGGACTAATCCCTACTATCCTTTGGAATTGTTTGATGTTGATGATTATCTAGATATTGGGAGGTCTACGGACTGATTCCTACTATCCACTGAAGTTCTTGTTGTGATTTTTAGATATTGGGAGGTCTACAAACTGATCCCTACTATCCACAAACTGATTGGTGGTAGATTTGCTTAAGATATTAGGAGGTCTATAAACCAATCCCTGCAATATCTTATCTGGTATTGAGAGGTTCAAGTAAGTTGATCCCTGCTATTAGACCAAGCCGGTGCAGCGTCGGGGTCTAAAATGTGGGCCACTGCACAACTTTTTAGTTCCCTCTCGATCCAATGTCTTAGGTCTAGTTAATCTAGCTGAGCCTATTAAATTAATTTGAATTAATATACATACTTGATTGGTGGCAAGTTACTGCATAATTAATTTAATTAAAATCATTATAGTGGCATTATGGTAATTATTGGGAAAATGTGGCAAATCACCTAAATTGCATGAATTAACTGATATACCATCCACACATTGCATATTGATACTCATAATGTTGTTGTATGTGAACCATTGCATATAACATGTTTTAAATACTTTAAATTCACCACTGAGTGTTATACTTAGAGTACTAGTATTTTAGTGCGTAGGTTGTAAAGATAAGTAATCTAACCTCAGAGAACGTGTAGTGTAGCAGCATAGATTTTGAAAGGTATATAGAGTCTTTTTCTTTTGTTTTGTTAAGTTAGCACTCATGTAAAAACTGTAGGTTATAGGTTTAGCATGCTTAGAGGCTACTTATGTCTATATATAAAAGGATAGGTGTGATATATATAAACCGGTGGTTTATCTGTATGGTTTGTCTTTATAAGTTTCTAATAACTGTAAGCCTGAGGCCCTATGTGATTTTGATGTGTTATTAATTGGTGGAATGATGGTGACTAGGGGACCAGAAGGTTCTAGAAGAAGGTAAAATGTTACAACTATTGTTAGAAGTGTTTTTATAGGTGAACAAATTTTAGCATGTCACCCAGGTAGGCATTATGCTGGTCAATTTTCTGTAACATATAGAATGTCTGTAAAATGGGTTTTCTAGGTTTGTTATACCATATATGAACATGTTAAAGTGTTAGACTGAAAACCTAAGCAATACCTGATAAAGTTCTAAGACAGTCTTTAAGTGTTAGGGAGTATACACCTGGAGCAATTTTAAGATGGGTGACCTGGTAGGAAGTGCATCGCCAGTCGGATTTCTTAAGTAGTCTAGTAGGGGGTGTCACAATTATATCCTTTAGTAGTTGTAATTGTGGAAATATAGAGTAAAGACACTTGGAGATGGTTCTGTAAAACTTGCTAAATGATATTGGTCTAGCTAATCAATATAGATAGACTCTTAAAAGTGACCAGATAAAGGTATGTTCCATTCGAACTATATAGTATCCATTAGGTTTATAGGATATTTGCATTCTTTTATTATTTCAACAAGGCATTTTGGAGGCAACTACTGATCTAATACCTCCTGAAAATCATAGATATTACTAGAGACATTTTTATAATAACTTCAAGGCCAAATACAAAGGCAAGCTTATGAAGGATTTAAGGCAAGCTGCTACCAGAGCCATAACTAAGTCTGAATTTAATAGATTTATGACCAAAATTAAAACTAAGAAACCTAATGCATTTGAATGGTTAATGAATGTAAAAAACTATCAATAGGTTATACACACCTTTAGTTCAAGGCTTAAATATGAGAAGATATGCAATAATGTATCAGAATCATTTAATTTAGCCATAAAGCCACTAAAGGACCAGTCAATATTCACTATGATAAAGGGCATTTAGTGTTATCTAATAGAGTTAATTCCTAGAAAAATTAATGGAGGGTTACAATAGGCCCATAACTCCTAAGGCATAAAGCAAGTCAAAGTCCATGAAGATGATGTCAAGATTCTGGACTCCACATTAGAATAGAGCTCTTAAATTTTCTGTGAAGTTTGAATTCCTTTGTTGTTGATCCTAGTGAAAAAAAGTTGCTCTCGTTACAAGTAGGATGTATCCAGCATTCTTTATACCCATGTTTTCTCGTCCATCTTTTACATAAAGTGAATGCTATAAGAATATGTGTATCCATATTTCCATAAGAATACATACATGAGGTCTGCTCAAATTATATCAATGAAATGAATGGTGAAGACATATGGCCTGATTCAAGTTATGATCATCCATTACCTCCTGTTGAGAAAAGACAATTAGTTAGACCTAAGAAAAGGCGAATAAGAGAGCCTGATGCACCTAGATACCCTTATAAGCTCAGCAAACATGGCATAAAAATGACATGCAATAAGTGTGGAAAACTTGGCCATAGAAAGAGAACATGTAGACCACAAGGTCCATGTTATGCCCGAAAACCCTAATTTCGTGAATAGTACTTCTCAAGGCATGAATAGTGTTTTTTGAGTAATCAGGTCACTCTGAGGTGGCCTAGACAAAGTACTAGTCATAAAAGTGTAATGGGTGAAATAATGATGAAAACAAAGTTATTTGAAGTATCCATTAAACTAATAAAATTTTTCATGTCAATATCTAGTGAATAGTAATCTTAGTTTATGTTAAATTGTAAAAAGTAGGGATTTGCTTAGACTGACTTGGAAATAGCATTACTTGAATCAAAAATTCCAAATAGTTAAATGGTAGTGAAATCAAAATTTTTTGACATTGATAAGTATTTTATCTAAATTTCTTGAAAATGTGATTGATTAATTAACTGATTTTCCATTAGGTTTTGGGCCTAGGCCCGAGATTTTAAGGATCCTTAATTGGAAAATTCTATAATTTTTGGCGTGCAAAAAAATTATTTTTGGGGACCTCAACTATTAAAATTATATTTTTGAACCGTAAAATATAAATAGGATTAATCTAGATCGCTAGACCACCACATGGTGCAATCATGGCCATCCAAGGTCTTAATATAAATAATGTGAGTGTATGCATGTGTACACCTTATGAAACCACCATCTGCTCCCCCAATTTTCCCCATGGCTGATGCCACTTAGCTTTCTCTCTCCTTTCTCTTCTTTTCTTTGTAAATCCACTAAATTCTACACTTCATACACAAAAAGTGATTTACATCACCTTTAGAATCTAATTTTGGGGTTAATTTTGCATAAAGAAGTGATTTGAAGGCCAAAGGAATGGTTTGAAGAATTAGGTTTCAAACCCCTAAATTGAGATAACCACTAAATCTAGACGCTAACATTTTTCCAAGTAATTAGGGATGCTCTAATTTATGATTCTAGTATTATTTTTGAATTTGAAGGTGTATAGAATTTTCTATGAATTTTTCTAATAAAATGACTATTATGGAAATTTAAGAACTTGGAGAAAGACACAGGCAAAGGCAAAAAGAAGCTATAGAGTGTTATTCAGGATGCCAAATAATTGCTCTATAAGTGTATTCGATAAAATATATGAGTGTATATGTGTATTGTGAAAGTTCCACAATAAATACATTATGTAAATGTTATTAATTTAGGGGTTAGTGTAACCCTAAAATGGAAATTAGGGTATATTAGGGTTTATGGCATGTTAATTAATTAGTATGAATGAAAAATAGAGTGAAAATGAGCTAAATGATGAAAATGGAGTAATGTTCAAATTGTATGTATATTAAAGATATAGTTGGAATTAATGAAATTGTTGTGTAATGGGGATAATTAAAGTGTAGTAAGCTTGAGAAGATTGATATAACATGTATTGAATATGTGTATTGATGATTGCATAGAATTGTGGAAATGTTGAACATGAAGTATATGTATATTGCATGATGGCATGGGTGATACATATTATGTGTTGACAAATGAATTAGTAATGTTTAATTGATAAATAGTAATGTACGTAATGGGAATGGTACTATGAGAAGAATAATATGAAATGGTTATTCGTGATGACAATATGTAATGGCAATTAGTAAATGTGTATAATGAAATTTGTATTATAAGATAAGTAATATGAAATGATCATGAATGTGAAATGAGCAAAGGCACTGATGATATTGATATGACATTATCTAAATGACTATATGATTAGAATTTGCATGATAAAATGTTCATGAAATATGTAATTTATGAGTAACAAAAGTGGAAACAAAATAGACAATATATGTTAGATAACCTGCTAAATAGGTTGACTGGTCAACTAAGGGATGTAGCAGCTACTAGGACACTTAAGTGCCATTTACATGTACATGCTAATATTTGATTATACTTGATTATAAAAGTGGGTGCAGCCATCGGGAGGTTCAACAAGACCACTACACATATACATATTGATGATATTGATATAATGTGTGTGCAGCCGCCGAAAGGTCCAATAGAGTCACTACACATAATGTAAAGTGGGTGTAGCCACCGAGAGGTTCAACAGGACCACTGCACATTTACATTGATGTGATATGCTTGTGCAATAACCATGAGATCCAACATATGGGCAACTACACAACGTGAACCCAATACCTAGTATTGGGATTGGTGTCTGTTATATATAAGCTAGTAAATGGTAATGGAAAAATGTGATATATGGACGAAATGAATGGATTAATAATTATGGCCTAAATGAGCTAAGTAAATCAAATAATGACTCTATCATTAATATGATAGGTGAATTGGCCAATGACTATGAAACTTAATGATGACAAGTAAATATGGAAAATTAATTGTATACAGAAGTGGTGAATTAGGATAAGTAAGTGACATATAATGGGCAATAATAAATTGTGGCAATATAAAGACATAAAATGGCTAAATTGGTAACACAATAAGTAAGATAAAATGTGTAAATGTTACATGACATCTTTCATTATTTGAAATGAATGCTTGGCATGAGTATATGTGTGTGCAAGCATATTTTATTGAATACACCACTAAGCTTTATATTTAGCACATCATGTTTTTGATGCGTAGGTAGTAGATAGACAACTCTAGTCTAGCCTCAGAGAAGTGGTGCAGTGCAATTAGCTTCAAGTTTTGGTATACATTTTGTATCTTTTAGTTTGATGTACATAAGAGTAGTTGGCACTCATATGTGAATAAAGGGTATAGGTCCAGTCTAATCACATGTATGTATACTTTATACAATTACATTGGTTATGTAAATTAATTAGACAAACATTAGTAATGTATAATAGGTGTGTGATGTGAACTTGATATATGATAATATTAAGACTGTTATTGATGTTATGATTATGATTGTGATGTGTTTGACATCACTGAGATGTGATAATGATGATATTGGGGAACCAAAAGGGTCTAGGAGGTGGATTTGAGATAGAGATTTTATAAAAGTGTGATTTTCTATAGGTTTTATTTTAGGACATAACACTATACAGCTGTTATGCTACTAGATTTATGTCTTAATGGGACAATGTTAATTTAATGTGCTTGCATGCCTGATACATAGTGGTTAACATATGGGCCCAGATGGTCATAACACATCCACACATATAATAAGGTTTTAAGAAGATTATGGTTTAGCTAGATAGAACTGATTATCATGTCATTTCTTTTTCGAGCTGGCAACAGTTTGGGCGAGAGGTGTCATAATGTGACATCTCTAATCCGAATCTAGCTACCGGGTCGGGTGAGGGGTGTCACATTAGGTGGTATCAAAGCAAGGTTTAGGTGTTTCTAAGCTATATATGAGTGCCATAAGGTTATATATACATATATTACATGACACTACACTGTTTGAGGCTAATGTTTATTTCCTGATATAGATTAAAGATGAGTGAATGAAGACCACCCACTGGTATAGAGGAGGTGGAAACCCATGATCCCACAATGGTTCAAGAGCTAACAAGCTTAGAGATGCCAGTACCTAGTGATACAGCTCAGCCTATACCTGTTTAATCGACATAAGTACAACTTGCACTGATACAACAGATTGTAGAAGTATTTAAATAGGTTGTTGTAGTAGTTACCCTACCTCTATCACAACCACCTCAAGCCCTCTAAAAAGCATATTTAGAATGAGTCAAGAAAATGGGAGCTATTGATTTTTTAGGGGCAGATAGAGATAATTCTGCTATAGTAGAATGTTGGCTTGAAAGAATCGAGTGGATTTTGGAGCAATTAAAGCGCACACTAGGGGAGAGCTTGATTTGTGCCACCTCGCTGCTGTAGGAGAAAGGGTATCACTGGTGGAGAATAGTTGGGAAACGAAAAGCTCCAGCAGATTTATCCTGGGACTTCTTCCTTTAGGAGTTTCAAAAAAGATATATTATAGAAGGTTATTTGGAAAAGAAGAGGCAGCAATTTTTGAACTTCAAATAAAGAGGTGAACCAGTATCAGAGTATGAAAAAGAGTTTGCCAAATTAAGTAGATACATAATAGAGATTATGCCTATAAAAGAAGAAAGGTGGAGGAGGTTCGAAAAGGGCCTCAATACTGACATTCGGCTATAGGTAGCTATAAACAAGATTAGAGAATTTGCTCCGTTAGTCACTACAGCCTACACAGTGGAGGATATACTGAAGGTAAAAAGGGAAAATTTCTAGAAAAAAAAATCCTTTATAGCGGGTCAAGCTAGTTCAACCCCAGAAGCAAGTAAGAAACAGAAATGAGGCCCTAGTACATAGACATCATAGACACTAATTCTAGCTCAGAGAACCGGACCAATAGGGTAATTTAGACCCTGATAGTAGAGGCTAGCCACTAGTGCACTAGTTTACACTACGAAGAGTGCACTTCCTGTCTGTGGCATGTATGGGTGGAGACACGGAGGAATATGTTGGAGATCCATCCTAGGGGCTTACTCCAGATGTGGTTCCAAAGGCCATTACTAAAAGGATTGCCCATTTAGACTTGATGTTTAGAATTCCACACAACTACAAGTGATACGACTCAGGCCAAACACATCCTAAGAGGTCACCTATCTTAGTACTGACCCTGCCCAAACATGCTTAACTAGATAAAATGCTAGCCATTTCTACTAAAAGCTTAAGTTGTCAATAGAGGTACACCCTATCCTTTATTTAGATCAAACATGGGCTTACCAGTCTCAATTGACTTTGTATGCTACCGGCCCGAACCTGATCCACAACCCCCTCAAACTTGGGATGTATCATTTCCATTTTTTATAGAGGTTCATCCTCAAACCTGAGTGCAAGTGGGATTTGAACCCGAAACTTAGCTCTGATACTAAATAATGCGGCTTAAGCCAAGAACTTCCCAAGAGGTCATCCATCTTGGTACTGACCCTACTTAAACATGCTTAACCAGATAGAATGCTAATCATTGCTAGCAAAAGCTTAAGTTGTTAGTAGAGGTGCTCCCTATCCTTTATTTAGATCAAACATAGGCTCACCAGTCTCAATTGACTTTGTGTGCCACCAGCCCAAATCTAATCCACAACCCCTTCAAACCTGAGACATATCACTAGGCCACATCACCAGTATCGGCTAGGAGTTAGAAAAAGAGTAAGGGAGACAGAGTAAGGACAAGTTAGAAGCCTCGACCAGAGGCAAGCCAAAGAATAGAATCTCAGGCACTAACTCGTCAATATGCCATTAAAGCCTGGGAGGAGACAGATTCTCCAAACATCATTGTTGGTACATTTTACTTTCTTACTTCACCTATTTTGGCACTAGTTAACCCTGGGTCCACACATTCCTATGTTTGCACCATAGTAGCATAGGATAGAGGGCTACAATCAGAGCCTTTAGATATAAAAATTGTGGTCAGTAGTCCTATAAGGCAACATGTGATAGTGAACAGAGTGTATAAGAATTGTTTTTTAGCTATCTAAGGAAATATCTTTCCCACTAATCTTATTAAGCTACCCTTCAATGAATTTGATGTTATACTAGGTATGGGTTGGTAAGAGACTCACTTTCCACACAGTAAATAGGGAGGAAATTACAATAGTGGGTGAGAGAATAGACTTCTTATCCAATGTGATCTCTCCAACAACAGCTAAATGGATGATCCAAAAAGGTTGCCAAGCTTTTTTGGCACATGTAGTATATACTAAACAGACTAGACTTAATGTCAGCCAAATACCAATAGTTGTGCAATTTCCTAATGTCTTCCCAAATGAATTGCTAGGGTTACCAACTGAACGTGAGATTGAGTTTGCCATTGAGGTGTACCCAGGCACAACAATAATATCAATAACCCTTTAGGGAGCACTAATATTGTTTGTAAAGAAGAATGATGGTTTATTACGACTATGTGTAAATTACAGATAGCTTAAT
>CANXYI010687590.1:0-11625 GCA_948208565.1 Hura crepitans
ATATGGAAAATAGTGGTTTAATCATGGTGTTGTGTTACTTATATGTAAAAAGGATGCTATATGTGTGGAATTAGGGACAAAAATATGTGTCAGTTGATGTACTCAAAATAGCCGAGAGGTATGGCATGGCATTATGACATATGTATGTGTAATATGGCATGTATGTGATGATATGGCATGTGATCATAGTGCCAAGGATGGGATGTGATATGTTTGGTGTGGATATGGATCTGTATGGGATGAAATTGGTGAGCAAATACATGTATAGGCATGATCGTGGTATGGCCGAGACATATGCATTAGGTATCATGGCATGACATGCATGGTATAACATTGTATACATGTGTGTGTAGGGTAGAATTATGATATATGATGTGTGATAAAATGTGTACATGTGCATGTGTGTGATTATGAGCAAGTGATGGTCGAGAAGTGTGCCATGGTAGGCATGTATGGTATAAATGTTAAACATGGTATATGATGTGTGAGTATGGTGTATCATGTTGACCGTGAGATGTATGGCATGCATATGGCATGGGAGGTCTATGAATATGAGAATGAGTAATGTATAATAAATGATAAGTGGAAGTGGTGTAAATGGGATGACAACTTAGTGTAACAATTGGCATAAAAATGGCTTGCAAGAATTGGTAAAAAGTGTATTCTAAAATGGCCAAAAATTGTATGAAAATTGGACATGTAATGTACTTTGTTTTTAATGCAAATGTGAGGCCAATGTTGTTGCCTTACTAGATTGAATGGAATGAGATAATATATGGCTTAGAATAACATGTTAATATGACTTGAAATGGCATGAGGAAATTCCTAAAGAAAAATGGAAATTGACTTATAACTGTGTCCCTAAAAATAAAACGGACCCATAACTGTGTAATGGAAATGAGCATGTAGAAATGATTTGTAATAGGGACATTACATGGACATGAAAAATGACTCATGATAATGGCATGAAATGGACATAAAAGGACCTATAACTATCTAATATAAAAATAGACCTATAACTATTCGGTATAAAAAGTGACCTATGACTATTGGCTAAAAATAGACTGAGGAAAATAAATCATAATTGTGTTGATCACTTAAAAATAAATCATATAAATGATCTGTAATGGAATAAAATTAATTAATAGACAGTTGGCCCATTAGTTTGACACCCACTGGATGGGTTGACTAATCAACTAAGTGTTTGTAGCTGCTAAAGGTACTGGCCCTCTGGATCATTACCAATTTGATGATATAGGCGAGTGTAGCCATTAAGGTCCTAATAATTAGGCCACTACACTAGGTCAGTGCAATGACTAAGGTTCACTAGTTAAGCCACTGAATAATATGATATTGATATTTTTATTTGGTACAGGCAGATTCTTATTATCAGACCAAGTGGGTGCAGCCATTGAGGTCCACAAGTTGGGCCACTGCGCTATGATGGATTGATGATATAATGATATGATGACATTTTTATTTATCTGGTACTGGGGAGTTCCAGGTCCCCACTATCAAACCAGGGTGGTGCAATGACTGAGGTTCACTAGCTGAGCCACTACACTAGGTCGGTGTAGAGACTAAAGTCCAAAATGTGGGCCATTGCACAGAATTTCTTTCCCTATTATCCAGTGTCATAAGTGCAGTCTAACCAGTTGGGCCTATACAATAAATTAAATAATGAATAATGACGGACAATAATAATAAGAATGGTGATAAATTAAATAGTAGCATCAGAATGATTAATATAAAAATGAGATCAATGAATAAAATAATATTATTTTTATAATATGGATATTTTATGATACATTATGAACTCATAGTATGTGTGATATGTATGTATGCTTGCATTGACATGGTTTGATTATATCAAATTCACCATTGAGTTTTATACTCAACGTATCGATGTTTTGGTGCACAGATAACAGAAGATAGCTATCCAACCTCTATAGATTTTGCAAAAGGGGTTAGACTTTTACAGCTTATAGTAAATGGAAAAAAAGTAGCAGATGAAGTATATGATCAAATGCCTGATGAAGACATCTCTTTGGTTAAGGCCACTTACAATGAGGTCCTTCCATCTAAGCAAATTAAGATGATCAGATCAAAAAGGTAAGTGAGAAAATGGAGGCCATGAGTTACCTCGTCACTTGAGGTAAAAACATTGACCTGGATGACATTAGCTTAAGGCCAGATCACACCATGCCTCACAAGTTCAAAATGCTTAGTCTAAGCAAGTTTGATGGCTCATCGGACCTAAAGACCCATTTGAAGCAATATGCTATGGCCATGAGATTTACCAATCTTTCTCAGGAACAAATAGTAAGCCTCTGTAAATGTGCTTGACTGGTCAAGCATTAGATTGGTATCACTATAAAGAGAAAAGAGTAAAAAAGGATTCGGTTAAGCTGGCAAGGGCTTTTAATAAATAGTATTCCAACAACCCAAGCATTGAAGTAACTTTGAAGGATCTTGAGTGGTGAGATCGAAACCAAATGAGACTTTCTTTGATTATCTAGAATGATGGAGGGCTAAGGTGTTGAAGATGAGAAAAAAGCTCAATGATATTGACTAGATAAAGATGTTCAACCAAAATGTTAATGGTTGCAAAAATACCGAGCTCACAGCCTCAGGTGTAATGACCCAAAAATCTTGACTCTCATGAATAGCACTTCCCGAGGTGAATAGTACTTCTCGAAACTTGAGTCGCACTAAATGTACTGATGGATAGTATTAATTATGAGAGAATTTTAGGCAAAGTTTGAAGCCAATCTGAAGTCGTTTGGATGGTTAAAAAAGCTAAATAAGATTTTATGATAGTGCCTAGTGAATAGTATCGCAAGCAAAATTGAATTGTAAATAAAATAAAAAGTTGCTCAAAATAATCTGAAAATGTTACCACCTGATACTCAAATATTTTGAGTAGTCCATTGGCTTTGGAATCGGAATTTTCTGAGATTGGGAAGTATTTTACTAAATTTTTGGGATATAAAATGCACTAATTTTTCGAGTTATTGTCATAGTTTGGGCTCGAGATTTTGAGAGAATTTAGGGCTTGGATTTATGAAATTTTTGAGATATAAATGGCAAAAAATAGACATTCCTATTGGTTATAATGATTTTTTGGATGAAGGAAAAATTAATTGTGGGAAAGTATAAAAAAGAAAATTTTCCTTCCTCCCATACACACCATACAACAAAACTTGCCCCTCCTTCACTCTAAAATCCTATCCACCTCCCTCCTTCCCTTTCCTTGTTGATTTCTTCCTCCACAAAGCCACTCATTCGAAAAAAATTATACCCGAAATGAAGAGTATCTCGAGATGAGTCCATGGACACCAAAATCACCGGGAATGGCGTGGTATTTTAGGAGAAAACTCGAGCAAAATCCTGAGGTGAATAGTGACCACTGACTCCCAGGTACTTTTTTTTTAGTTTAATATTTTTCATAGGTTTTTAAGGTATCGTAGAGCATATATCTAGGCTTAAAATATTTTTTTGACATGCGGATTATTTTATATTATATATTGAAATTCGTACCTTTTTGAATTCGTAGGAGAGGCGTCGACCTGAGCCTCCCGAGGCAAGGAGAAGGCTTAAGCTGACTTCGGGCATCCTGTGCGACTCATTTAGGTATGTGTAATCACATTAACTTTGGATGAATGCTTAAATTTCTAATATGTCCATTTAGTTACATATTAGCAATAAATGCCATTAATTGTTTCAATGCCTAATAAATATGTATATGTGTGTATATCATTAAATGACATTATTACATGGTATGAATGTGATGCATGGTAAATGTATGTGGGCTGAATGGTCCTTAAATGATGCCGTGTTCATTTATGCAACGAAAAGACCGTATAATGCTAGTATGCGAGATAAATGTCATGCGACTGTGCATATTTGATTGGAAGTGTATGAATGTAATATTAGATATCTAAAAATGGCATATAATGGTAAATGTGCATAATGTGTGTGTTTTATAGCCTTGGGCAATGCAGAGGTCGAAATTTGCATATGTAAGCCATATATGCATAATTGTGAATTATGTATGTAAATGACTCGAATATCGTGTTGTATGCTTAAATGTCATTTCGAATGTACATTTATGATGAATAAAATATGCGTGCATGTTTAGTGATGGCTGAATGCCATTTTGAACATTTTGGGGTTATTGCCATGATATAGCCATAAAATGCATGTTTATCACTAAAATATCGATATTATGTGAAAGATGGCAAATAATGCGATATGTGGTTCTCATGCGTAGCTTTGATGCATTAGACACTTTAAGGCATGTAAATGATGAAATGATGATAAAGATGTGTGTTTATGATTCTGAATGAGTTTTCTAGTTTTTACACCTAGGCGATGTGCCTAATCGGTGCTTTGAACCCATATGAGCCTATTTTTGGCAATGTTATGTTTTAGTTAAAACATGTTGCTTAGCATGTTTGTTTAGGCTTCGCTAAGATATGAAATAGCCATTGGAATACGTGTATGTGTGAGATGATAATAATTATGTTATGCATTAAAATGATTAAAAATGAGATAATCGACTGGTTTAATGATGCCTATACAGTTAGACAACTTAATATGGGTAGGTTGACTGATCAACTAGGATTAGCAGATGCAATGTTTACCTTCAGTTCATGATGCATATTTTTGTGTTGATGGGCACTAGTCTTTTAGGCCACTGTTTAGCACTACATATATGCGAGCCTTTGGGTTGATGCATTTTGTATCCACGGATACCAGTGCCTTTGAGTATATTGTTTAAGCACATTCGAGTAGCTTGTTGTCCACTATCCAGCCTTGGATAGTTGTCTCATTAGTATGGGCATAAATTAAACCAATAATTATAATAACCAGGTTAATTGTGGTTATAGCATGATTAAGCATAAAATAATGTTAAGTGCATTTTAAATGATGCATTATATGTGATATTTATGTTTTTGGCATATCGTTGGGTTTAACCCATTTATATGATAAATATGTTGTACAAAGAGTTTTATACTTGTAATATGGATAGATTAATGCACATAGGGTCTTAGAACCTGAATATGCGGTAATGCCGCATAAGTATGTTAATGGCTTAAAAATGCATGTTGTTATGCTCGTTGCCATATATTATGAAGCATGTGTACATTTATGACCAATGCATGAGTACTTCATGCAAAATAGTTGATTTTAAGTATGTTAATAACAATGCGGCTATGATTATGGATATAATGTAGTTTCCGATTATTAAAGGCAAGTAAGTGCTAAATTTGCATAATTTGTTATTTTCATAATGCATGCATATTTATGGTATTTAAATGACTCATTTGACACATATTGCTTAAATGTATGCTTAAAATTGCAATATCTAGTTAAAGTAATTACACCACTAAGCAAAAGCTTAGCACATTGCCTGTTTGTGTTACATAGGTAACAGGGTAGTAGATTAGAGTTAAAGCTTCTACATATCAGGAGAGACAAAGATAACCACTGTATGGGTATTTTTGTACTTTTTGTAAAAGTGTAATGATATAAATGTAAATGTAATATTGGTAGTGTGCTTTTGTGATCCCGAAGGGATTAGGTCTAATCTGCATTTTGCAGTGGGGTTTTTGTACTCAAATATTTTAACTATTGGCTTTGTTTTCTGCTTTTCACATGTTTGCATGTTGATTGATGATAATGCATGTGAGCATGCTGATTGCAGAAGGTTGAGGCTCATTGTGTTTGTGATGTCATTTGGAGGGTTAGGAGGACCCATTAGAGTTAGAGATGAGTTTATTAATGTTTTAGAAGTGTTTTTAAATAGGTAAAAATTTAGAAAAGTGTCCCGGTACAACCGTTATGCTGCCAGATTTTCAACATGATGACCTCAATATTTACCTTGATATGCGTGCCAAATTATTTTCAATGTTTTTACAACTCTATGAGCCAAGGAATTTGGTTTATTATTTATTTAATAAGAAGTTTTTAATTAATCGGGTTTTATGAGTAACAGAATTGGATATCAATATGCATTGGCGCTCCTTATTTAGGCTTAGTGTTCGGACCAAATTGAGAGTGCTACACTTAGTGGTATCAGAGCTCTGATTTGGGCTTTCCTCTACACCTGTGGGTTATACAAGAGCACAATAGTATATTTACATCATAATATTATTACATTTGAGGCTCTTAATTTGTTCCTATTATCTACAGATACGTAGATGAGCCATAGTATGACTCAAAGCGAAGAGGAAGAAGTAGAGAGCCATGCTCCTAAGACTGTTGCTCAAGGAGGGGCACAACCAAAGTGTGTGACCTCTAGTGATGTGGGACGTGCTGCACCTGGATAGTAGGGTCAATCGGCTTGGCTAGAGACTATGTTAGAGTCTATTAGGCAAGCGATAGTAGCTACTACGGCTGCTGTAACTGCAGTTTCTATGGTACACACAACTTCACCTCTAATACCTTAAGAGTTGCAGGGTTTCTAGAAGACATATATAGAGCAATTACTAAAGAAAGGGGCTGAGTTCTTCAAAGGTGAAGAGCTAGACGAGTCTAGTAAAGCTAAGTATTGGTTAGATCATATGCTCAGGATTATGCAGCAGTTAAAGTGTCCTTAAGAAGAGTATACAGCATGTATTACTTCTATGTTGTCAGAGGAAGCTTTGAAGTGGTGGAAGGCCACTACAGAGCATAAAGTGGCTGATGTTATATCTTGGGAGTTCTTTTTGAAAGAATTCAAGAAGAAGTATATAACTGAGCATTACTTAGATTAGAAGTATCAAGAGTTTATGGATCTAAAGTAGAAGCATAGGTCCATATCTGAGTATGAGAAAGAGTTAATCACTTGAGCAGATATGCTACGGCAGTGGTGTCTACAAAAGAAGACCGCTGCAAAAAGTTTGAGAAAGGACTGAATTTGGATGTTATATAACAAGTTGCACCGATGCAGATCAGGGACTTTTTAGCATTGATAGCAGCTTGTCATACCACTAAAATGGTGAATTAGCTGAAGCAGAAGAGAGATAGCTTCAAGAAAAAATCCTTTAGCCAAAGACATGGCAGTTCTAGTCATATAGCTGATAAGAGACTGAAAGGGAATCAGTCTATGAATCATTAGGACAAGAAGTCAGATCGATCTCATAGATCGAGATAGGCTTCTAGAGCACAGACTCTAATCTCAAGTGTTCCTAAATCTACTGCTAACAGTGTTCCAATACTAGATTGTCAAACTTGTCACAAGAAACATCTTAGTGTTTGTTGGAAGACCATGATGGGAATTTGCTAGGGTTGTGGCTCCAAAGACCATTTTTGGAGAGATTGCCCAGTAAAACCATATGATTCTTCATAGAAGCAAGACAAGAGAGATGCTAGGAGCAGAGCTAGGGTAAGTCAGAAGGACAAGTCAGAGAGTATAGCTCTAGCCAGGTAGTATGCCATTCGAGCTAGAAAAGAGGCAGATGCCACATATGTTATAGCGGGTACATTTCATATCTTTGATTTACCTACTTTAGCACTGATAGACCCAGGGTCAACACATTCTTATATCTGCATAACACTGATTATAAATCGAGGTTTAGTGTTAGATGAGCTTGGTTTTGATATGATGGTTAGCAATCCGGTAGGATAACACATCATTGTGAATAAAGTGTTCAGAGATTGTCCTTTGTCAGTACAAGGACATGTTTTCTTAGTGGATCTCATTGAATTGCCATTCGATGAGTTCAATCTTATCTTGGGCATAGACTGGTTGTCCAAATATCATGCCATAATGGATTGCAAGAAGAAAATGATCACATTACAAGCTAGTGACAAATTAAAAGTGACAGTGATGGGTGAAAGGTCGGATTTCATGACTAATATAGTGTCAATAGTTATGACTAGAAAGATGATGCAGAAGGGTTGTCAAGCCTACCTTGTATATGTGGTTGACACCAAAAGGGAAGTATCAGAAGCAAGTCAAATTCTTGTTATGGTTGAGTTTGAGGATGTTTTCTAGATGAGTTACTTGGTTTGCCACTAGAACGGGAGTTAGAGTTTGGTATTGAAGTGATGCCAGGCACAATGCCAATTTCTATAGCTCCTGCAGAGCTAAAGGAATTGAAGATACAGTTGCAAGAGCTTTTAGACAAAGGGTTCGTTAGACCGAGTGTTTCACTATGGGGAGCACCGGTTTTGTTGTCAAGAAAAAGGATGGTTTTTTGAGACTTTGTGTGGATTATAGGCAGTTAAACAACGTCACTATCAAGAACAAGTATCCTTTATTGTGGATTGATGATCTTTTTTATTAGCTTAGAGGGGAAGGTGTCTTCTCTAAGATTGATATTAGATCTGAGTATTATCAGTTGAGGGTGAAAAAGGTAAATATACACAAGATAACTTTCAAGACTAGATATGGTCATTATGAGTTCTTAGTAATGCATTTCGGGCTAACTAACATACTAGCGGCATTCATGGATCTTATGAATCAGATCTTTAGGCCATTTCTAGATCAGTTTGTGGTAGTTTTCATTGATGGCATGCTTATGTATTCTAAGAATTGAGAAGAGCATGAGAAGCATCTACGAACAGTTTTATAGATTTTGAGGGATGAGAAGCTCTATGCTAAACTCAACAAGTGTGAGTTTTGGTTAGAGGAAGTATCATTTTTGGGGCATATAGCATCAGTAGAAGGCATAAGAGTTTATCTTAGCAAGATTCAAGTAGTGATAGAGTGTAAGCCACTTAGGAATATGACTGAGATCAGGAGTTTCTTGGGTTTGGCTGGATATTACAAAAGGTTTGTCAAGTGGTTTTCCTTGATAACAGGCCCTATGACACGTCTTCTGAGGAAGGATGTGAAGTTTGTATGGGATAGTAGATGTCAAGAGAGTTTTGATAGACTCAAGAGTTTGCTAATAGAGGTTTTGATTTTAGCACAGCCAGTGTTAGGAAAAGAGTTCACCATATACAGTGATGCCTCACTAAATAGGTTGGGATGTGTACTCATACAAGATGGCAAAGTTGTTGGCTATGCTTCACGACAATTAAAACCTCATGAGAAAAACTATTTGACATATGATTTAGAGCTCGTAACTATTGTGTTTGCTTTAAAGATATAGAGGCATTATCTTTATGGAGAAAAGTGTTATGTCTTCATTGATCACAAAAGTCTGAAGTATCTGTCGACATAGAAAGAGTTAAACTTAAGGCAAAGAAGATGGATAAAATTGATTAAGGACTATGATTGCCTTATTGAGTACCATCCTAGGAAAGCTAATAAAGTTGCGGATGCCTTAAGCAGGAAGCTTATGTCAGCTTTGAAGGTGATACATGTTAGCTTGAAGCTGCAAGATAACGGTGGTTTGTTAGCCGAGTTGCAAGTTAAGCCAAGTTTGATACAGACAGTGAAGGAATCACAGAAAGATGATCATAGGCTTCAGAGTATCATGAGTATGATCTAAGAGGGAAAGTCTACTGAGTTTATGATTAGGAAGACAATTATTTGTATTATCATGAACGGCTTTATGTGCCAGAGAAGGACTTGAGACAGTAGAGAAGCGTATAATGCACCGTATGATATACATCCTGGCAGTACTAAGATGTACTAGGATTTGAAGATGATATATTAGTGGCTAAGCATGAAGAGAGACGTAGTTGATTATACAACTGGATGTCTCATTTGTCAGCAAGTGAAGGCCGAGCATCAGGTTTCTTCGGGTTTGCTACATCCCATAGCAATTCTAGAATGGAAAAGGGATCGAGTCACTATAGATTTTGTGATTGGACTAATGATGACTAGGAGCAAGCATGATTTTGTTTAGGTAGTGGTCGATAGATTGACCAAGTCAGCTCACTTTATTCCAGTGAGAAAGGATTATTCCTCAGAAAAGTTGGTTGAATTATATGTTGATGATATAGTTAGGCTTCATGGAGTGCTTTTATCTATCATTTTAGACAGAGATCCCCATTTTACATCGAGATTTTTAAGAAAGCTCCATAATACTTTGGAGACTAGACTCAGTTTCAGCATAACTTTTTATCCTCAGATAGATGGTCAATTAGAGAGAATTATTTAGATTCTTGAGGATATGCTTTAAGCATGTGCCATAGAGCTTAAGGGCAGTTGGGATAGATTCTTATCTTTGGAAACAATAGTTACCAGGCAAGCCTTAGTATGGCTCCTTAGGAGGCATTGTATGGGAGACGATGTAGGATTCCTTTGTGTTGGAGCGAGTTGATTGGGCATAAGCTTTTAGGACCAGATTTGGTTAAAGATACTGAAGAAAAGGTAAAGATCATTAGAGAGAGGCTGAAGGCTACTTTAGATAGATAGAAATCCTATGCAGATTTGAAGAGAAGAGATATTGAGTATGAAGTTAGCGATAAAGTTTTTCTTAAGAAAGGAAAGTTAAGTCTGAGGTTCATTGGACCATACGAGATCACAAAACATGTGGGTCAATTAGCCAACAAACTGGCTTTACCTCCAGAATTACAACAAATTTATGATGTGTTTCATGTCTCGATGCTGAAAAGATACAGATCGGACCCTTCACATGTGTTGATAGCTGAGGAAGTGGAGATACAACAAGACTTGTTGTATGAGGAAGAACATGTTGGTATCCTAGCCAGAAAGGTTAAAGAATTGCGGAACAAAACTATGCCCTTGGTGAAAGTGTTATGACAACATCACGGCATGGAAGAAGCGACATGGTAGAGTGAAGTTCAGATGTGAGAACAATATCCACATTTGTTTGAATTAGGTATGTCGAGGACATCTTTTCTAAGAGGGGAAGAAATGTAATGACTCGAAATCTCGACTCTCGTAAATAGTACTTCCCGAGGTGAATAGTGTTTTTCGAAACTCGAGTCGCACTAAATGTACCAACGAGTAGTATTAATTATGAGAGAATATTAGGCAAAGTTTAAAGCCAATCGGAAGTCTTTTGGATGGTTAAAAATGCTAAATAAGATTTTATAGCAATGTCCTATAAATAATGCCGCATGCAAAGTTGAATCATAAATAAAATAAAAAGTTGCTTAAAATAATTTGAAAATATTATGACATATACTGAAATATTTCGACTAGTCCATTGGCTTTGGAATTAGAATTTTCTAAGATCGAGAAGTATTTTTACTAAAATTTTGGGATAAAAAATGCACTAATTTTTTAGGTTATTGTCGTAGTTTAGGCTCGAGATTTTGAGAGGATTTAAAGCTTGAATTTATGAAATTTTTGGGATAAAAATGGACAAAAATTGACATTTCTATCGATGATAATGATTTTTTGAATGAAGGAAAAATTAATTGTGGGAATGTATAAAAAGGAAAAATTTCCTTCCTCCGATACACACCATAAAACAAAACTCACCCCTCCTCCACTCCAAAATCCCGTCCACCTCCCTCTCTCCCTTTCCTTGTTGATTTCTTCCTCCATAAAGCCACCCATCCAAAAAAATTATACCCAAAACGAAAAGCATCCTGAGATGAGTCTATGGACACCAAAATTACCAAGAACGGCGAGGTATTTCGGGAGAAAAATCGAGAAGAATCCTGAGGTGAATAGTGACCATGGACTCTCGGGTACCTTTTTTTAGTTTAATATTTTTTATGGGTTTTTAGGGTGTCGTAGAGCATATATTTAGGCTCGAAATATTTTTT
>CANXYI010687614.1:0-10683 GCA_948208565.1 Hura crepitans
TTTACAACATACACAATTTAGGGTTTAGAAAATTCCTAAAAATGTTACATAACTCCAAATTGAAATCTCATTATAAGGTTATTCTTAGGACACTTAAAGCTACCTAAAATAAAAATAAAAATTGAGATAAAGCACTTACACTAAAAAATGACACTTTTTACCCCTTACTCATATCTCACTTTCTAGCCTCTTTTTCTCAATTTTGCCACTTAGAGAGGCTTTAAGAGATCATAGAGGCAAAGAACCATATGAAAATATTAGGGTTTGGGTTTGTGAAGAGAGAGCAAAGAAGAAAAAATACAGGGGGAGGGCTATAGTGGTCGTGCTTGCCAAAAGGAGTGGGTGGAGGAAGATGACTCTTATGGCATATGTGACACCCTCACATGTGTGAGGGCTTTTATATTAAATAAATGGATGGCTTAGATCATGCCATATGTTGATACGATGGCCTATTTTAATCCCACTTTCTTTTAAACTTCATAAGTTCAAAATAACTTCTCATGACCTCTAAAAATCATGATTTTAATGCTAAAAATTATTGATAATTCCCATTAAAGGCCTCATAAAATTTTTGGTAACAATTCCAAAGGAAACTAGGGTTACTATTCACTCACATAATCTAAATATTCCAAATAAATACCAAATGACCTCAAAAAATTAAAATTCCTTCACTAATAAACTTATTAGAATTTTTGAGCTTCAAAGTATGAAATTTTTAGGTCATCTAGGCATATCCCAAAGCTGTCTGGCACAAACTCAACTAAGGTCACCATTCACTAGTTTTTGGTCTAAAATGATTTATTGGTTCTGCTAAAAGTTTTAATTATTTTATTTTCATAATTTTCTAGCCCGTCAAAGTTTTATGACCAATACTCCCCTTTCTAGACATCATAGAGTGCCTTAACTTCCTAGAAACATTATTTATGCCTCAGAGATACTATTTATAAAACTGAGTTTTATGGGCATTAATAGAGTAGATATGTGATTGGTGGTATATTATATAATAGGCCTATGGGAATTTCAAGAATGTAATTCTTTTAAAAGTGGAATAAATGTAACATCTAAAAATTTTGAGGTTTTAAATAGTTAATTTTGAGGTTGTGAATAGTGACTTTGTAGATATGAGCAAGTTTTTCTTACTGATTAAAAGAATAAATGGTAAACATGTTGTGAGTGCAATTTGGCATGAAAATAAGGACGTTTGGATTATCAAGTAATGATAAAAATTATATTTGTGAATATTGCTTCCCAAAGAGTGGACAATGTTTCATGAGACCTTAGATACACTAATATTATTGGATAAATAAGAAACAATTTTGGATAAAATTTGAAGTGAAAACAAAGTTGTTAAGATGGTTAAATAAATGATAAAGTTTCTACAATAGTTTTATATGTATAGTGACATAGTTAAAGTTAAATTGTAAGATATTAGGTTTTTGCTCAAATAGTCTAAGCATTATCACATTCTTATGCTCAAATATTCTATAGAGCTTTATTATATTTGAAATGGGATTTTTAAAGATCAATAAGTATTTTTAAAAAATCAAGCAAAGTTTAAAGTATCAATTTTAAACGGATTTTCTAGGTTTTTTAGTACAGTTTTTTTGGCCTTTATGGGTATCATTTAAAGTGATTTTATAGGGCTCAAAGGAAGGTTAATTGAGGTCTTAAAATATAAGGAATAAATTAAAAGAAAGCTTAAAAGTTTGAGCTATTGGATTTTAAAAGGTATACATATGTATATTGTTAAGCTATTGATTCATTAAATAGTAAAAGTGTATGGAACTTAAGTTTATGCCTTAGATAACTCTTTAAGTAAGGCTAAATAAAATTTAAATAAACTATGGTAAAGACCATTACAATGTATGTAGTATTGTAGTTGAAACTGCATCTTAAATTTTAGTCAACAGTATGCTAAACTCTATTTTTTGCCATTATTTAGTTAAGCTATTTTACTTATCATAAATGTAATTTTGCATGTATGATTTGTGTCATATCATGTTGGATACACTGCTAAGCTACAAAGCTTGGCATATAGTTTATGTGTTATGTACAGGTTTTATGAGTTATAAGGATTGAGGATAATAGTTTAGAGAAAAACATAGAGTTTGAAAAGTTGTTTTTAGTGTATGTAAAATTTAAGTGATTGGTGTATAATGCAAGATTAAGATGTATATAGGCACTCATATATATTTTGTTAAGGGCTATGGGCCTAAGTTGTACAAAAGATGGATGTAACCTATAACTATGTTATGTATGTATGTATGTATATATGTATATATATGTGTATATACACACACACACACACACACATATATATATATATATATATGACACACAATTGCTTTATTTTCATTTATCATGTATGTTAGAAGTAATGTGTAAGTTATTGGTATGTTAAGTTGAGTTAGATATTGGATATGTGTGCCATGGATGATCAGGAGGATCAAGGAGATTTTGAGATATAATGTGTGAGTACATAAAAGTATTTTTCTTGTAGGTTACTATTCACAATGGGAATTCTATCACTAGAACAACCATTACGCTATCGAGATTTTGACATAATGAACTTTAGATAGTTTAATCTATTAAGTGGTTTGATTAAGAATATTTTATAAGGTTTTGTGATTATTATTTATGGAAAACATTTTAATGTAAACCTAATATTGGGATGTTTGATTCTAGTTATATATCATCTCTCACTTGGAGCTGTGAATGGACTGGGTGTAGGGTGTCACATATATATACATTAATTATTATGGATTATCATAAATAGTATAACTAAGGTTTTATGTAGCCATGCTTATATATTGCTTATTTAGATGAACAAATATATTTTAATCTATGTGCTTTTACAAATGCAAGAATCAAATTTTAGCATATGAAGTAATTAGCCACTGTATTAAATAATTTATACCGATTACTTATACTATGAAGGCTAATTGATAAAACAAGGCGATTGCTAAAGGATATGATTTAACTTGTTCTTTGTAGCAGGTAAGTAGGAACTTCAGTGGAATTAATGAATTTATCATACATATGTGCAAGCATATTGGTAGATTATCGTAAAGATTGGAAGAAGGGTTTTAGTCATGCTATCGTAACTAGTAAAGGTACAATAAACACTATAATTATTAAAAAACCCTTATGCATGTAGTGATTTATGTATTTTTATTAAGCAATCAGTCAAAAAATGCATGAGACAATTTTAGTTTATCTATAAATCATGTTATACCTATATGACATGTTTTTGTATGAAAGTAAATAGTTATTGAAATATAAGCATGTAAGTATGATTAAACTTTTAGTGTATACCCTAAAGCTTAATTATAAAAGAGAAACTTTCCATATATATGTACATTATTCATTTTATGAACACATAAAGGCATTCTACACTAATTTGTGCTAATGTTTAATAAAATTTATATACTTATAACTTTAATGAATTGATGAAGTCTATTGAATATAGAAACAATCATGGAAACTTCATGGTATGAAATTTTTATTTTATGCAGATGCATTAATACCAAAACAATCCCTAGTTATATTATTTAACAAGATAGAACATTGTTAAATATGGATAAACTAGCATACGTTATACTTCTTAAAGAGTTCGAGTATTAGTTTAAATTATCTGGGATCATAGAATGATTAAAGTTAACACATGGATGCTTTTTAGAAGAACAAGTGCATTAGAGACATACTCAAAGATTTTCACATGGATAATGAATCTATGTCAATGAAATAAATCTTTCCATAGTAGTAGTGTAGATTATCCTTAGACTTGAGATCACTATTGTATCTAAAGTAATGATTGGTGTACTTTTTCTTCATCACTTTTGCTCTATTAAAGGCATATATATATATATAGCTTGGTGATAGGTACATCATGAACTAATTGGAGGTAGTTAATATATCAATAAAGGATTCACTATCCCAGATTTTATAAAGGGAAGTTAATTTTACTAATCTTACAATTAATTTGTTCATAAATCTCTAACCGAAGTCAAACAAAAAGGTAAATGAGATTTACAATGGGTATTTTTGGAACAAAGAATAAATTGTATTAGATAAATCATATTTAGGTTCTAAAGAGTTGTCATAGATATATAGTGTAAACCTAAATGAAATGAAGTATAATGAAAGGACTTACTACATGGTATCTATCTATGGAAGGGTTGTAATGAACTACACACTTTTCTATCACTTGTGTGGTTATGATGCTTGACTAAAGGCTGTTCAAGACTTATGCATGATTAATGGATTGTTAATAGAGATTAATAATTATGATTTAAAAGATTTTAATTCATACAAGACTAAAGTTGTTAGAAAACCCATAAGGTCACATACCTTTAGAGTAAAGGCCAAAAGGTAATATTATAGTTATAATGAAGTACTAACATTATTATTATGACATGAAATATAAAGGCAAATAGGACCAATGGTTGAAATGATTTGGACAGAGAACTATAAAGAGGCCTTTTCCACATATTCATTTAAGAAGGTCTTACTAGGCTTTTATTTATGACAAAAGAGGATGTAATTATATTTACAAGAGTTATGAATAATACATAATTAAAATCTAGGTTGATTTAAGTTGATCTCAACCATAATTATGTAAGACATAATGCATAGAATGCTTTTTTAAAGCCTTTGATGCAAACAGCATAGTGGGCTCACAAAAGCCCACTTAGATTATCCCTTTTGATGAATAATTGGTTAGCCAATAATCCCAGCCCTAAACTTGTAGGTTAAAGGTTTGAGGGACTATATAAAATCCTTTAAAGCTAGGGTTTGACACATAAAAATTAAAAACATTAAATAGAAATAGTTTCTACTCTTCTTTTTAGTATGCTAGCTGAAATTCTTCAACTAGTCCATAAAGTATATTTAGCAACTATAACACAAACTTTATGCTAGTTTTTGATGCCCTCGCTAGTGTTAATTACTTTTAGAGGAGTTTAACTATAAACACTATGGTTTGCTATAACTTTGTGTGGTGATATTCAATTGATCAAATTTAAAATGATAAGAATTCTTATTGCTTCCCTAAAAAGTTTTAAATAAAATTCATTGCCAAGATCAAATCTTTATTATAGCTTTACATGTTATTTCATAATATATGTGGTGTATAAACCTGTAAAGGTAGAAACCACAGTAGTATTAGATCCTAGTTTTAGCTATGAATTGTGTGTTTAATTTGATCATAAAGATTTTGATTGAATAATTATTAAATAATTTTCATGTATACCATGTTTAATATGACAATATCAGCTTTTTATAACATGTATATTTGTTAGAATCATTATTTGGATCAGTTAAGTATTGATTGATAGCAAAAGATTAATGATTTATTGAATTATACTCATCTATTCACATAGAACTATTTAATATGTAGATAGAAGCCTTTTTCCTTCAATTTTTATTTTATTTAGTTTATCTTTATGCCTTTATATGATTTTAAATTGTCATAAAGTAATTGTTAAATTTAGATTAGCAAAATAAAAATTAAAATGAACAAAAAATTATGCACAAGAAAATTCAGTTTATCATAATGAAATGAAAATTGATGTTTTTGTTTTGCTTATGGTAATTTTGGATTTTTTTAAAGTCTAATTTAATGTTTCAAATCATTAAACATATTAATTCTATAATTTGATATGTTTATTGCCATTTTAGTGAATTTTAATTGGGCAATAATGAATTTCATTAGTCGAAAGAACTCTAATTGTTTAATGGGCTCGATTAGACTTGTTATGTATAATTTAAATTTGCAAATGAGTTTAGTGGCTTGATAAGCTAAATAAGATCATTAGACAACACCATAATTATGTTTATTAATTGAATTTAGGGTTTAAGTATGAGCTAAAATCATTTGGTCCATTCAAAGGCCTAAAAAAGGGTCAATTGTATGCTTAATGAGATTACACATATACGGCTTACTTAAGGCTTATATAAATTTAAGTTCCATGGTATTTTCTAAAATATTGGTGTTTAATTATTGAATTAGATTAAATAATTAAATTTAAAGATTAACTATCAATTGGATTGATAAAAACAATGAAACAACACTAATAGTCCATTAATGCAAAAGTAGCCTAAATAGGAAGTTTCCTAAAATGAAAAAGTTTCCACTTTCATTAATCATTCTAAAATTGTCCAAAAATAATTTCAAGTGTAGAAATTTATAAGATTTTCTATCCACTATTAAATTAATGCTTTAAAAATGCATCTAAGGTTGTATGTTCTTGCTTGATGACTAGTTATGGACTATAACCAATTTGATTGTTCATGTATAGCTCATTTTTGGTAAATAAGGCCTATGTGTGCTGCCTCTCTTTTTCTCTATTGTATTTCTCTTTTCATCTAACTCCTGTCAAATGTAACTTGAGGTTGTCTATTCAAACAGGAATGTAATTAGATTATAAGAAATGTAATAGAGGCCTAAATGTGAAGCCTATTAAAGAAGACTTAGAATAGTCCTAAATTTTAATGGGTTGTAATTCATGCATTCTACCTAGGTTTGGCCTTTCTTATTCCTTTTTTTCTTTAAGGAATCAAATGTAGAAAAAAATAGTCCATGATTAGATCATTTATTTAATTATTAAATAGTGATGCATTATTAATTAGTTTAATGATATGCATTCGCATTCCAAAACATGCTAACCATGTATGATGAGACCTAATAAAAAATCCCTCAATTGAGATTTAGTTATATAGTCTTCTATTAACAATAAAAGAATCGAATTTCTTCATAATATTGTGTTCTTATACAAAAGCTAAGCCCATGCTTCATTAATAATTTTTAAATTTTATTTAATTGGTTATCTTAACTAGGCTCATTACTATGTTAACAAAACTAAAGGCTAACGAGTTTAAAGGAAAGATTAAGGAAATATGTAATAGTTGTATATATATTAAGAGTTAATAACCTATTGATTTAACAATTTCATGAGAATGCAATTGTTATTTGACACCTATCATTCATGTTAAACATTGATTTGTTATGCAAAGGCTAAGGTTAATTTTTAACTACGGATTAGATGTTGACCCATAAGGAAATCCATTGAGTTTTCTCAAATCAAGCAGGGAATATTGGTTCTTAATAAAATAGAGGGAGTAAAAGTGGATTCATAATTGACCTGGTTAATGTTTTCATATATATGGATTATACTTTAACATACTCTTTTTCATTTCTAAGCCATTTGTTTCATCATGACAACTTAACACATTAATTTCCACTCATTGTTGGATAATTATAAGCTCACTGAAAGTAATTTCATTGATTGTCTCAGAAACATAAGAATAGTTCTTCGATCTAAAAAGATCCTTTATGTTTTAGATCAAAGCTGTAACAACCCAAAAATTTGACTCTCGTGAATAGTACTTCCCAAGATGAATACTGCTTTCCAAAACTCGAGTTGCACTAACTGGACTGATGATAAGTATTAATTACAAGGGAATTTTAGGTAAAGTTTGAAGCCAATCCAAAGTCATTCAGATGGTTAAAAACGCTAATTAAGATTTTACAATAGTGTCCTATAAATGGTGCCGCAAGCAAAAATGAATTGTAAAATAAAAAAAAGTTGCTCAAAATAATTCAAAAATATTACAACCTGCTACACAAATATTCTAAATAGTCTAATAGCTTTAGAATCAAAATTTTATGAGTTTGGGAACTATTTTTACCTAATTTTTTGGACATAAAATATGTTAATTTTTCAAGTTATTGTCGGAATTTAGGCACGAGATTTTGAGAGGATTTAGGGCTTAGATTTATGGAATTTTAGGGTTAGGAATGGAGGAAAACTAATGTTTTTATCGATTATAATAATTTTTTAAAGCAAAAAAATTTATTCTTATGGAAAGTATAAATAGGGGAACTTATCCTTCTCCCATAACACACCACACAAAACACTTCTCTCCTCCATCTCTCCATTTTTTTGCCCCTCTCTCCCTTTCACTTTTTTTGGTGATTTCTCTCTCCTTAAAGGGACCCATGAGATGAGTTTACACTCAAAACAACAAGCATTCCGTGGACACCAAAATCATCTAAAACAACAAATTATTTTGGGAGGAAAATAGAAAAGAAAGCCAAGGTGAATAGTAACTTTTTCTATGACACCCCTTACTAGATTCCCTCTATCTGCTCATAAATTTTCATGGCTAGATTTTATTGATAAGATAGTTTTCAGGCTACCTCGACTTGTATTCCAACCTTGAAAATTTTGAGAATTTGCAAAAGACCTCGGATTTTAAAAATTCTTTCACTAGTGGATCTAGTAGAATTTTTGAGCTTCAGGGTGCGATATTTTATGGTTTGTCCTGGCATATCCTGGGTCAATCTTGGCCCGAAAAATTTTTATTGCATAGATACCTTCCTTACTACTTAGAATGAATTATTAGTTCTGCTAAATTTTTTAATTTTCAACTTTTTCATCAGCTTAAAGCCCCTCAAAGTTTCATAACTAGTGCTACCGCCTTAGTCCACGTGTAAGTGACTTGGTAACCCTGACACACTTTTTGAACCCTATGGCACTATTCATGGAGCCTCAAATCACAGATGTCACTTTTCTTCCCTTCTTAAATAAATTTCATCCTTAAAATTACCTTAAGTAAATAATTGCAAGTATTAGGCTTTTATCAACTTTTCCCACTCCTAAGTAGCCTCTTCTATCTTGTGATACCTCCATAACACCTCAACCAGTGGTATGGACTTATTCTATAATTATTTCACCTCTTAAACCAAAATCTAAATTGGTTCCTCTTCATAACTTAAATCAGGCTGTACCTCGATATTCGATATCAAAATTACATGTGAAGGATTCAATATGTACCTCTTGAGCATTGAAACATGGAATACATCATGAATTTGTTGTAAGTTAAGTGGTAATACCAGCCTATATGCCAGAGTCCTAACCCTTTCAACTAATTAAAGAGGTCACCTATTTTGGGCAATGGATACTTATTCTTTATAGTAATTCTATTCAGCTACCTATAGTCAATGCATAACCTGAGTGACCCATCTTTCTTCTTTACAAACAATATGGGTGCTCCCTAAAGTGATGTACTAGGTCAAATGAACCCTTTATCTAATAGTTCTTACAACTAAACCTTTAGTTCCTTCATCTCAGCAAGTGTCATTTTATAAGGAGAAATGGATATTGGAGTTGTACCAGGATATACCTCAATTTCAAAATCAAGCACTTTTTGATGTGGTAAACTTGGCAACTCTTTAAGAAAGACATTAGGGAATTTAGATATAATAGGAATATGCTCAAGCTTAGTGTTGGAAACATTCATGTTAATAACATAGGCCAAGTATGCATTATAGCCTTTTTGAAAGAGTTGTTGTGCCTTAAAAGTAGAAATGAGATTATTCGATAGATGTCTCTCAGGGTCTACTCTCACTATCAGTCCCTCTACAGTCTAGAGGGTTAATTTCTTAGGTCTACAATCAATGATGTCCTGATGCTCTATCAACTAGGCCATTCCCAATATCACATCAAATTCATTAAAAGGCAAATCAATCAAGTCAGCTAAGAAACTATATGACTGAATCACTAAAAAACATTGTCTATATATATTGTTCACAACAACACTCTATCCTATAGGATTGCTAACTCTAATATCAATATCAACATTTTCATGTTCTAGTCCTCTATTATATGCTTGTTTAGTGCATACATAGAAATATGTAGAACCATGATCAATTAAAGCTAAAATTGGAACATTAAATAAATAAAATGTACTAGTAATAACATCTAGTGTTGTAGCCTCTTCCCTTGCCCTCATAGTATAATGCCTCACTGGAGCATGAGCTTTTAATTTGGTACCCCAACTGGCACTAGGCTACTTACCCCTATTCTGCTTCTATCCTTTGTTCTATTATCCAATATTAGGAGTTTGAGTTTGATTACCCCCTATTGGCTTCTAAGGACAATCTTTTTTGAAATGATCTCGAGAACCACACTGAAAACATTCCTTATGTCAGTCTACTCTACACTATCCCTAGTGCCTTTTCTAATAAGTCACATATGTGGGAGGTCTACTTCTATTGCCCCCATACTTAAAGTACTACCAACCCGAGGTGGCATTTGAGGTTTACTAGTTAAAGCTTATTCTGACCTCTAAATCTGTGCCTATCTCGACCCTTGGTATCTTGTTTGATACTGAGACCTAGTCTGAGACTGTGTATACGACTAGGCCTTTCTCTTTTTCTTCCTATCTTTGGACATTGCACTAGACTAGCCCACAGTAAATTGCCTTTTCTTCTAGAAGAGATCCCTCTTTTCCTATACCATTTCCTCCATGCCATATGCTACTGATACTAATATAGCAAAATCTCTCTCCCTAATATGGGATATCTGCATCCTTAGCTCCATATTCAACCCTACTAGAAATCTCTTACATTCCTCCTCCTCATGAAGAATAAATTCCTTAACATACTTCAGGAGTCTAGTAAAATCCTTTTCATATTTTAACACTATTCTCCTCCTACAATGCTTGTGATTTAAAGCTCTATGAATAGTGTTGTAAGGTCTAGAAAGTATGTAGGGGTTGTCGGGTCACTTACACATGGATCGAGGTGATGGCACTGGTCATGAAACTTTGAGGGGATCTAAAATGATAAAAAAGGCAACATAAAAAAATTTAACACAACCAATAATTCAAATTAAGCAT
>CANXYI010687631.1:0-14229 GCA_948208565.1 Hura crepitans
AATCGCACTGAAAAATAAGGTGAAATGAGCCTTAAACTACTTGTCGTAAAATAAGGAAATAACCTATAACTATCCTAAAATGACCATTACCTCAACTAATAAAACCACTGGATAGTAAAATTGTATATAATTGTGAAATACTTATGAAATAAAGTCTAGCATAATACATTATACTTAGTGGCACTTACACCCTTGAAAATTATTTTTGAGAATTCTCCTGGTACAGTCTATTTATGGCCCTACCAAATCGGGCTAAATTTCAACTATGCTATAAAAATTATAACTGTCTGTTTTGAGTTAATAATATTATAAAAAGTCAATCAGCAAAGGAATGGACACAAATTGAGGTTAGATGGCCCATAAGATAGATACCCACTGGATGGGTTGATCGGTTAACTTAGGGATTTTTAGTAGCTGCTACACTATCTATTTTTCAGATAGGACTGGTATAATGGCATAGGTCCTCATTGGGGCCACTATACTAGTCTGTTGGATAGACAACTTTCTATCCTTGCCACTTAATGCTAGAATTGATTTTTATCTGTGCAGCAGCATAGGTCCCGAAAGGCCACCGTACTAGTTTGTTGGACAGAATAGTCTGCTGGGCAGACATAGCCACCTTATGATAGATCTTAAAAATAATACAAATATAGAGGCAAAGGTTCGAGAGGGCCATTGTACTACCAGTCTATTGGGCAAACCCCATCTTATTATCTGTACCGTAGGTGCTATAAATTAATCAAGCTAGTGCAGCAGTCAGGGTCTAGAATATGGACCACTACACTAGTTTATTTCCCTTTAGATCTAGTGTCTATCAGTGTTGTCTTTCTAGATAAGTTAGCTGAAGTAAATTAAATAAGAATAATATAACTTACTAAGGTCATTGAAATATAATATAGGGGTATTTTGGTAATTTTACATGGACAATGTTTATTGGCTTAAGTAGTAAAGTCTATGCATGTAATGGTTAATAGTGATCCTAAAACCATAACTTACATGAGTTAAAATGATCAACTGGATAATTTATGAATAGAAACACCTTAGGGGTAAAATGGTAATTTTGCATGTTAGCAATCTAGGTTGTACTTGGATATTAGAACAAGATAAGAATATGATTAATTATGCAAGATTAGACTATTGGACATGTTTTAAATGCTTGAATTCACCACTGAGTATATTATATACTCAGCATATCTATTTCGGTGCATAGGTAACCAGAACAAGGATGTAGCCTTATAAAGCATGCAACAAAGTTCAGAGGTTATTCTTCATAAGGTTAATAATGTACAGTTGTATAGTTTTGCACTCAATGTACTTCGATGGGAAATGGATGTTATGTATATAAGGGACACAGGATGTTATTATACAAATATAGACTATGTTGTAATTAACTAGTTGTTAATCCTTGATAAATGTATGGTTTATATTGTTGTTTTGTGGGCCTGAGGCTCTATGTGTATCTTTCTTGATTGTGGTATAAGGCATGTGTTGTTATGTGATAAAAAGGTGTTGTTAGGTTGAAAATCTGAGGGGCCAGAAGGGTCTAGGAGATGTGGGAATCTGATATAGAAGTGTTTTATAGGTTAAAATTTTTTGGGTCGAGCAACTGTTATGCTGCCAAATTTTTAGATAATATCTGACTAATTTGAAATTATTCTATAATGACATGAACATAATGGTATGAACCTAAATGAACCATAGGAATTGATAGAAAGGAATTTGAGTTAGACATAATTGAATAGTACAAAATAAGTAAAAGTTAAATGAATGACCATGGGAGAAGTATAAGGATGGGTGACCTATAGGGAAGTGCACCTTTTATCAGGTTTCTTCAAGAATCCAATAAGGGGTGTTATAGTTCACATAGACTAAATGATGTACAAATGGGACCATTTAATTGCTTTACTTTATTTCTTTTGGTTTTGTACTTATTGTATCTTTTGATTTACTTTAGGTTGTAATAATTAGTCAAATAACCTTTTTTACATGCCAATTACTCACCTTTCATATTAAATAACTTTCTGCATAATTAATTGGTGTTTTCATAATAAAATAGATTTGAGTTTTCCTAATCAAAAGTTATATTGAAAATGTATTTTAACAAAAGCTAATCTCTTAGAGATGGGAGTTGGGTAATTACCACCAATTCCTATGAAATTACGGGTAATTGTCAGGTCATATTATAACTAATGAATAACCCAATTTTTGGATGTTCAATATACCTTGTTGTATGCTTTAAATACCATAATTTATTCTTATACATGTGAAGGTGATATGGATGCTTTAAATATAATGCATGCTTGCTTGATAAGAGACTGATAAATGTTACAATATAAAATGGAAGGCATATTATTGGCATATAAATAAGTTTTGAATTTTGAACCTTTTTGGTATAGAAGATTAGAGGTTTTGGTGTAGAGGCTAAGTGGCAACTCCACTAACCACTCTTGTCCCTAGTAAAAATATGTAATCTCTATAGTGATGACTCCACCATTGTCTGCCTGGACATGTCTAAGTTAATATTCATACAGACCAACTCAAACCTAGCCTAAGACCTAGCCCAAAGCCCATAGATTGTTAAGAAAGCATACAACCTAGGTCTGTAGAAACTAAGTCATAGAAGTCCGCATAGACTTGTTGACGTAAAATCTTCTAGAAGGGGGATCTTTCTATTTAAACTACAATTCCTAATCCTATTAAGATTCTGCTTCCTTTAGATGGGAAATTCTTAAACCTAAGCCTATAAATACCCTTTTTGTGTATGAAGAAAGAGAAGGCTAAGAATAAAATTTATAACATCTAATAAACCCATCTATGAGTGCACAAGTGGACTCTAAAGAGGAATTGCTCTACTAGTCCTATTAGCCTCACCTAAAATAATTTTCTCTATGCTCCTACACTTTTGTGCTATTGCTTGAAAAGTTGATTCATAAGGTAATATCTAAGGTCTCTTTTGTATATATTGATATTATTTTCATCGACCTATAATCTCTAAGGATTGATCACAAGTAAGGTGATTCTACGTAATCCCCACTTTGATCATAATAGTAGGTTATGGTTTTTAGCTATTTTATAATGTATAATTAACTGCCATTACATCATATTCATTTAGTTATCTTTATCCTAATTGCACAGAATTATTTGTGAGCATGTTAATGTCAGCATGGACTTACTTTCTTGATATATGTATGGTAAGTCATCCGTATAGACTTATGTGCGATAACAATATCTTATTTGTTTTATGGATCTCGCTATAATATGTTTTGTTTATCATATCAATATAATTCTATGATGTTAGCATGTTGTATAATTATCTCATTCTCTAAAAAACATATTGTTCATATGTCAATGTTATTGTATAGTCTGGATAAACTCCCTCTCATGAGGAGTGTAGTCCATAGGGATAATCTTGTCTCATTCTTGTATATTCTATCTTTAAATTCGCATGGACTCTCTCTTATAAGGAACATAGTCCACGTAAACATTTATTTTGATTTGCGGTTTCACATGTATTTGTATTTCTTATGAGTCTAAATGAATCTTTTGTCTAGTATCATTAAACCTCTTCTCTTGAGTTGTATGCAAGTAATCTTTCTCACTAAAATGGAGGTCTGAATGGACATAATATCCCTTATAAGCAGTAGTCTGCATAGACACTAGCCAAAGCTACATAGAGTTCGCACGGACTTATCGACATATAGATAGGACCATCTAAGTGCTTTGCTACATTTCTTTGGTTTTGTACTTATTAGATCTTTTGGTTTATTTTACATTGTAATAATTAGTTAAATACATTGTTTTACATGCCAAATTGCTTAAATTTCACATTAAAATGATTTTCTACATAATCAATTGGTGTTTTCATAATAAAATAGATTTGAATTTTCCTAATCAAAAGTCATATTAAAAATGTATTTTAATAAAGGCCAATCTCCTAGAGATAGGAGTTGGGCAATTATTGCAATTCCTACGAAATTATAAGTAATTGTTAGGTCATATCACAACTAATCAATGACCAAATTTTTGGATGTACAATATACTTGCTATAGTCTTTAAATACCGCTAGTTTACTTCTTATACATGAAAAGGTGGCATAACTGCTTTAAATACAATACATGCTTGTTTGAAAAGGGATTAATAAATGTTACAATATACAAAGAAGGCATATTATTGAGGCATAAATAAGATCTAAATTCAAACCTTTCTTGTATAGAAGATCATAAGTCCTAGTGTAGAGGCTAGGTGTTAACTCCACTAACCACTCTCATCCCTAGTAAAAATACATAATCTCTATAAAATGTAAAGCTACAACAGTTCTGACTTGGGGGTTTTTCTTACTACAATTTCAGAAAAGGTATATCATAGAGACTTATATAAAAAAGAAGAGAAGACTTTGTCGATTGAAACAAAAGGGATGATTAATTGTAGAATATAGGAAGGAGTTCTCAAAATTAAGCAGATATGCAAGGAAGATAATCCTTACTGAGAAAGACAAATACAAGAGGTTCAAAAAGGACCTCGACATAGAGATTAGACTACAAATGATAGTGAACAAGATTAATGACTTTGCCAACTTAGTTACTAAATCATATGTTGTGGAGGATATACTGAAAAAGCAAAAGGAGAATTTACAGAAGAAGAGATCTTTGACTGTAGGATAGACTAGCTTAGGCCTAGAAATAGGCAAGATGAAAAGGGAGAATCTAGCTACTCAATCATTATAGAGGATAGCTTAGACACATAGATCTAGACAAACATAGTAGTTTAGATAATATCAGTAAAGACTGACTTACAATGCATAGTCTCTATAGCCAGGAGCACTTTTTCCTACTTGTTAGAGATGTGGAAGGAGACATGAAGGAGTTTGTTGGAGAAACATTTAAAGTGCATGTTATGGGTGCAGATCCATAGGGCATTATCGAAAAAATCGCCCAAAGATGATAAATGACTCCACTTAACTTTAGGCTTTATCACTAGCCCCAACTAAGAGATAGATGGATAATAGGGGAGATAAAGCTAGTGGGAGTTAGTGGCATAGACCAAAGTCTAGTCAATGATAGAGACTCGAACTCTAGCACAATAATATGCTATTAGGGCTTGAGAGGATATAGACTCAATAGATGTTATTGCTAGTACATTATATTTCTTTAATTTACTTATTTTGGAAATAATTGATCCAAGCTTCACATGTAACACCTCTACCTAATTCCATAAGAAACATGATAGGTGATGTCACTTCCCACTTGGTAACCTATCCTAAAAATTTCTCTAGGTCCTCATTTGCTTAACACTTATGATTATGTTTATTTATCCGATAGACATTTTCTAAAACTCTAGTTTAATCCTCAAAAATCATTATACAGGTTATAATAACTATCAAAATCCATTTTTCAGTCAGTAATTAATTTCACAAAAATTCGAGCAGTATAATGGCTACTCAGGTAACATTTCCTAAAATATACACCAGTGAAAAAACACTTCTAATAATATCTTCAACATCTATAATCACTTAGACCCTTTTGGTCCTCCACTATTATCAGACATTATCATTAATGTCTGAGACAATACATAGGGCCTCAAGCCAACAATTATCACAAAGTACAAAAAATAAAACATTCAAATAAAGGCCTTTTATATAATTATCTACTTAAGCTTAACATTTATCGACAACTTCAGCTACTCTGCTAACTATGCCCAAAACCCATATCACATATATGAGTGCCCTCCATAAACCATTAAAAAGACAAAAATGTATACCCTCAATTGCTATCATTGCTACACTACAAAATCTGTAGAGGTTATACTACTATATTTAACTACTTACACACTGGAACATCGATACATTGAGTATGAAACTCAATGGGGAATTTAATGTAATGGAGACATGTCATGCATGCAAACATACATCATACATATTATGGAGTTAAATGTAACATGCAAAGCCATTATTATAAAAACAACATTAATTTATTAACCTATCTTATTATTAGATTTATCTGTCTCTAGCCTTTACTTTATTACTATTTATTTCTCACTATCACTGACTTTCCTCTCTCATCATATTTTAGTTTATTATTTTGGCCCAACTAGATAGACTCTTTAAGAAATTAGATAAAAGGGAAATCTAAAGCTATGTAGTGGCCCATATTTTAGACTACTATAGCTACACTTACCTAGTCCTATAATAGGGATCAATTCACATGATCCTCCTAATACCAGATAATAAGGTTAATAGGGATCAGTCTATGGACCTCCTAATATCCCAAAAATCAACATCAGGCAATTCTAGTGGATAACAAGGATCAGCCTCATGGGACCTTCCAATATCCATAATCAAGCAAATGGGTCGTAGGGATAAGTCGTGTAAACCTCTCAATACTTAAATGTGTAAGGCCCAAATATTAGGACCTCGATGGTTGCACTCGCCTACATAATCACATTGATAAGGCCTAGGAGGACGAATACCTCTAGCAACTACTAATCCCTAGTTGACTGATTATCCTAACTAGTGTGTGTCTAACTATTAGGCCAACTATCTATTAATTAATTTTATTTAGTTATAGGTCATTTATTTAATTTATTTTTATGTTATTCATATATAGTTTTAAGTCATTTTATTCTACTCATTTTTCACTGGACAGTTATAGGTCACTTTTTCCACTAGACAGTTGTAGGTCATTTCTCTAGATAGTTATAGGTCACTTTTGATGTCCATTTTTATGTCACTATAATAGGTCATTTTACCTTTACTTCTTACGCCACACTTTGAGGTCATTTTTACCAAACCATTTTTAAGAGATAATAACGGGTCCTTTTAATTTTCGAACACAGTTATAGGCCAATTGCCACTATTCATTTGGCACTTTCTCATGCCATTCCAAGCCACATTATCACTACATTTTAGGCCATACCATGGGACATATAATCTCAATCCAACCATTATAATTTTAGTGTAATTTTTACCTCAAATTTCCATAAATCCAGTTACCACTAATATTTCAATTTACATGACACTTTTAGGCCAATATAAGCATTTTTCTTTCATGCTATTTGCTTGCACATTTTTCTACCCTATTTTGCTATATATTACTATTACCATAAGTCACACTAATTCACTTCCATTATTTATCATCACACATGCACAGTTTCACATTTTATTACACATACATATCACATATCACACTTCAACCATGTTGCATCATATACACATGCCATATGTACATGCCATGTGATGCCATGCCATAGCATACCATTGACATACCTCTTGGCCATTACAAGATCATGGCCACACACATGTGTTTCTCACTAAATTTACATACACTATCATTTTCACACATAAATAACATCAAGACATGTTTAATTCTATAATTCATGCAGACATATGATTGAATTCACAATTCCATATGCATGATCATACATTTACACATATATTCACATCATATTATGCTATTACTACATCAAATCCACATACCTAATGCACTCTTAGATCCTTTTCCACTCTTTTATGGCCTTAATTCCTTTGATTATTCATCATTTCATCTTACACCTACATATTGCAATCCTAACTTAGAAAATTAACCAAAAATCATACTAAGCTCCAATTTGAAATCTAAAAACATTGTAATTCTTAGAATAATTAGGACTACATAAAACTAAAATAAAAACTAAGAATTTAGCACTTACACACAAATTGAGCCTTATTTCCACTATAGTTAAAATTTTCATTTAAGACCTTTTCTTGCAACTCTAAGGCTAGAAATGAGCTCTAGGAATCATGGAGATAATTTTCCTATTGAGTTTGTGAGAAATGATAGAGAAATGGTGGTGATTTGTGGTGGCAATAGAGGAAAATGGTAGAGGGGCTGCTATTAGAAATGGCATCGGTTTGTGGAGGAAATGGGGTGGAGATGGTGATAACTTGGCATGTGGGTGGTGTGTATGTGTGAAGGGGTATTTATAGTGGGGGTAAGTGGCTCGGTTCATAAAATGTGTCAATTGAACAACTCGTAAAAATTTTATTTTAGCTGTAAATTTAAGAAATTTTGAAAATTCATCTGGAGCTCTAAAAATCATTGCATTTATTCTAAAAATCTTTGATTAGGCTCACTTATAGGCTTATAAAATTTCATGTCAAAATTCTATCGATAAGTTGGTTAATTAATTACACATAAAATTGAGAAATTTTGAGAAATTATCGAATGACCTTAGAAAATTAAAATTCCTTCACCAACAAAAAAAAGTTGGAATTGTTGACCTTTAGGGTATGGTATTTTCAGGTTCGTCTAGGCACATCTCGAGTCATTTTCAAACTAAGTCTAGATAAGGCTACGATCTAGTAGCTTATAGCCTAAAATGAATTATCAGTTCTGATAAAATTTTAAATTCTTTTGTTTTGCCCATTTTCTAGCCCTTTAAAGTTTTATGACTAGTATGCCCTTTCTAGGGCCTTACAAAGGTGTCTTAGCTCCCCAGGAATATTGTTCAAACCTCTGAGGCACTTTTCATGTAACCTCAATTTACAGGCATTATAATTCTTCCCCTTTTATATAATTTCGTCCTTGAAATTACTTGGTAAAAATAAGTGTGGGTACTGAGCATGCATCTACTCCTCACTTTCCTAAGTAGCTTCTTCTATATTATGATGCTTCCACAACACTTTGACTAGTGGTATGGTTTTATTTTGCAATTGCTTTACTTATTTAGCCAAAATATGCACCGATTCTTCTTCATAAGTCAAATCTAGTTATACTTGGATCTCTTATATAGATATTACATGTGATGGATCCAATTTATACTGCTTAAGAATTGATACATAGAACACATCATAGATCTATTGCAACTTATATGGTAAGGCTAGCCTGTATGCCATTAGGCCCACACATTCTATAATCTCATAAAGACTAATAAATCTAGGACTAAGCTTCCCTTTCTTGCCAAACTTGAGTATCTCCTTCCATTATGATACCTTCAAGAATACTTTTTCACCCACTTCATATTTTATGTCCCACTATTTCAAATCAGCATAAGACTTTTGACGATCTGTGGTAGCTTTTAACCTCTTTGTTATAATACTAACTTTATCCTATAAATCCTTGATCAAATCAATCCCCACAATCTTGTTCTCACCTACTTAACTCTAATAAAGAGGAGTTCTACACCTTTTACCATATAGTGCCTCATAAGGTGCCATGCCTAAACTAGCTTGATAACTATTATTATATGAAAATTTAGGCAAAGACAAGTACTAGTCCTAGCTTCTATTAAACTTTATTGCATAGCTATATAAATGTCTTCAAGTACTTGTATCACTTATTCTAATTATCCATCTGTCTGAAGGTGAAAAGTTATACTGTATGTCAGTTTAGTACTAAGAGTTTCATGCAACTTATTCCAAAACTTGGAAGTGAATTGAGGATCTCTACATAAAATAATGGCCACTGGAACACCATAAAGTCTCATAATTTCATCAATATACAGTCGTGCCAACTTATCTAAGGAGTAATCCATCCATATAGGAATAAAATTTTTTTGTCTTGGTCAACTTGTCTACAATCACCCATACAGTATCACACTTATTCTTAGTCAGTGGTAATCTCATCACAAAATCCATGGTAACCTTCTCCCATTTTGATTATGGTATTGCTATTAGATGTAACAATCTAAAAGGAACTTGGTGCTTAGCCTTTTCTTGCTAACATGTCAAACACCTAGCCACATATTTAGTTACATTGTGCTTCATCCCTAACCACCAATAGTGAGGCTTTAAATCTAGGTACATCTTTGTACTGCCAGGATGCATGGAATAGAAAGCTTCATGTGCCTCTCTCAAAATTTGTGTTCTCAAGTCATCTGTATCAAGTACACATAACTTGCCATGGTAATATAAACACCCATCCTCTCCCAGCTCAAACTTTATAGTCTTCCCCTCTTTGACTTTGCTCATGGTTTATACTAATTATCCATATCATGTCTATGCCTAAGCTTGATTTGTAATTCAGCTAAAATGGTATCTTTCTCTGTGTACTCCATTTTAACATTCATTGCTCTCATTGTCACTATGAACTTTAGGCTCAATGCATCCACAACTACATTAGCCTTTCTTAGGTGATAGTTTATTAAGCAATCATAATCCTTAATCAACTTTAACCACCATCACTGCCTTAAGTTTAACTCTTTTTAAGTGAGGAGATATTTCAAACTTTTATGATCAGTTAGATGTAACACTTTTCACCGTACAAATGATGTCTCCAAATTTTCAATGCAAAAACAATTGTAGCCAACTCCAGATCATGAGTAAAATAATTCCTCTCATGTGGCTTTAGTTACCTAAAAGCATATGCTACTACCTTAGCTTCTTGTATCAGTACACATCCTAGTCCATTGTGTGAAGCATCACTATAAATAACAAAGTCATTCCCCTATTAAGGTTGAACAAGGATATATACTTTAGTCAGCATTGCTTTTTAACTTATCAAAGCTCTCCTAACACTGTGCATCCCATTCAAACTTTACATTCTTCCTTATCAACTTGGTTAGTGGTGCTGTAATCATTAAGAAACCCTTTATGAATCTTCTATAGTAACCAACCAATCTTAGGAAACTCTATATCTCAGTCACATTCCTTAGAGGTTCCTATTCCAACACAGCTTTAACCTTGATAGGATCTACTCTGATACCTTCTGTTGATACAATATGACCTAGGGAATCCATTTCATTCTACCAAAATTCACATTTTAGTTTAACATATAATTGTTTATCTCTCAGAGTTTGTAACACAACTCTGAGGTGCTATTCATTCTCCTCTCTAGTCTTAGAGTACACTAAAATGTCATTAATAAACACCACCATAAACTGATCTAATGTTTATTAAACCCATAAAGGCTGTTAGAGCATTAGTGAGTCCAAATGGCATCACTAAGAACTCATAATGCCCATATTTGATTTTGAAAGTAGTCTTAGGTATATCCTCCTCCTTAATCTGCAACTAATGATATCCCGATCTCAAGTCTATCTTGGAAAAGATACTAGCACCTCGAAGTTGATAAAAAAGATCATCAATCCTAGGCAAAAGATATTTATTTTTCATAGTCACCTTGTTCAATTGCTTATAATCAATACACAACCAAAACTACTCATTTTTCTTCTTTACAAAGAGTACAAGTGCTCCCTAAGGTGAAATACTAGATTTGATGAAACCATTATCTAGCAATTCTTGCAACTGCACCTTCAACTCCACCAATTCTATAGGTGCCATTCTATATGATGTAATAGATATAGGTGAGGTACTATAATATACTTCAATTTCTAAATCAAGCTCCCATTGTGAAGGTAGTCCTAGTAAATCCTTAGGGGATACATCAAAAAATTTTGTATGGTGTAATAGATATAGGTGAGGTACCAGGATATACTTCAATTTCAAAATCAAGCTCTCGCTGTGGAGATAGTGCTGGTAAATCCTTAAGGAATTCATTAAAAAATTTAAACACAAATGGAATCTAATCAATGCTAGGTATGGGATTACTAGTGTCAATCACATGGGCTAGGTATGCTTTATAACCCTTACAGATGAGTCATCTAGCTGTAATAGCTGAGATGAGGTTATTTAAGGAATTTCTCTTACTCACAATTGCCACTTTATATCCCTATGCTATTCAAAGGGTAAGCCTCTTGCATTCACAGTCAACCACAGCCTGGTGTTCAGATAACCAGTCCATAGCAAAGATAATGTTAAATTCATGGAAATGAATTCAATGAAGTATACAGGGAATAGTTATTTCTAGATCACTTTTGGATAGTGTCTGTATACTTTATTCACTATCACACTCTATCCAATTAGGTTGCTTACTTGAATGTCTATGCCTACAGGCCCTAGTTCTAAACCCCAATCTTATGCTTATGTAGTACAAATATAAGAGTGAGTGGATTCAAGATTTATTAAAGCCAAAATTGGTGTATCAAATAAGTAAAAAGTACTAGTAATGACATCTAAAACCGTTACCTCCTTATGAGCTCTGAAGGCATACTATCTAGCTAGAGCCCATGCCTCTAACTTGGTCCATTGACTGCTACTCGATTGGTCACCACTATTCTATCTCCACCCCCTATTCTAGGGTATTGGTAATGCTTGAGTCCAAGCAGCTTTAGTCTATCTCTGAGGATAGTCCCTTTAGTAATGGTCTGTAGCTCCATAATTGAAATACTCTCCCTTTCTTGTCTACTAACATTGACCCCAATGTCTTATAGTGCAAGTCTGACAAGTCAGGGTTGTACTCCTAGGTATTAATGCTAGGGCACTAGAGGCTAATTAAGGTGGTCGAGGCCTAAATGCAAAAGCCTAACTAGGCCTCTATGACTAAGGATATATCTGTGATTATTGCACTGGCTAGGACTAAGACAAGGTCTCCCTTTGCCTCTTACTAGCTATAGGTGCTGAGTTACTCTGAATTAATGTGAAAAGCCACTTCTTCTAGAACAAGTCTCTCTTTTCTTGTAATATTTATTCCATATCATAGGCTGCTACTACCAAAACTACAAAGTCTACAACCTTTGAGTCGGCTATTTGCATATGTAACTCCATAATAAGGCCCTTTAGGAACCTCTTACACCTTTCCTCTTTAGTAGGGATAAATTCCTTCACATATTGACTCAACCTTGTAAAATCTCTCATATTCTGACACAGATCTTCTTCCCTACTTCAAGTTAAGGAACTCTTGTCTTTTCTTATCCTTATAAGGCTCGAAGATGTATCTCTTATTAAACTCTTCTAGAAATAATTCTCAAGTTACCTCTAATAAATCTTTCCTTTTCTTGGTTGTATCCCACCAGTGGAAAACTTCCTCTAAAAGAAGAGATATAGAACACTTCAGATTTTCCTCCTTTATACATTTTAACTATTCCATAATCCTGAGTGTCCTCTCCAGCTAATACTTTACCCTGGCTGCATCATCTTCTATAGTTCCTAGAAAATCTACTACTCCCATCTTTTTAACTCTCTCTAAGTATGTTTTCTATAAGGCAGTTAGAGGTGGAGAAGGTATTGGAGTTGGTGGAGGAGGTGGAGCTATTGTTGATGTGTGTCTCAGGAAATCTATAATTTGCTATAAAAGTGCTAAAGATGCTTAAGCCTACTACTATGGTTGTGGCCGTCATTGTGGTTGTTATGCAGCATCACTAGGCTCTAGTGTAGCTGCACTGGCTACTGCTCCCTGAACATTGGTAGGAGCATGGCTAGCTACCTCTTCTCCACATTCTCGTGGATTCATTTCACTCATCTTAGATCACTATAAATGAATAACAACTTAGCCTCATTGTAGTGTAGCTTATTAGAAAAATCAAATCCTAGACATTGGAACTTATGTAAAAGACCTAGGAATGCCTAAACCTAAGCTCTGATACCATACAATATAACACCCTTACCTGATTCCCTAAGAAAACTAATAGGTGATGTCACTTCCTACTTGGTCACCCTTTCTGAAAATTTCTCTAAGACCTCATTCGTTTAACACTTATGATTATGTTTATTTATTAGATAGATATTTCCTAAAACTCCACTCTAATTCTCAAACATCATTATATAGGTCATAACAACCATCAAAATCCATTTTTCGATTAGTAATTAATTTAACAAAAAATCAAGCAGCATAATAGCTACTCGGGTAACATTTTCAAAAATATACATATATGAAAAAACACTTTTAATAATATCATCAATCTATCATTCTAGACACTTCTAGTCCTCCACTATCATCAAACATCATCATCATCATCAATATCATAGATAATACATAGGGCCTTAGGCCATAATCATCAGAAAGTATAACAAATAAAACATTCAGATGAAAGCCTTTTATATAATCATCTACTTAAGCTTAACATTTATAGACAACTTCAGCTACTATGCTAACTATGCATAAAACCCATAATACATACATGAGTGCCCTCTATAAACTATTAAAAAGACAAAAATATATACCTTTAATTGCTATCACTACTACACTGCAAAATTTGTAAAAGCTATACCGTTATCTTCAACTACCTATGCACCGAAACACCAATATGCTGAGTATGAAACTCAATGGTGAATTTAATGTAATAGAGACATGTCATGCATGCAAACATACATCATACATATTATGGAGTGAAATGCAACATACAGAGCTAATATTACAAAAACAACATTAATTTATTAACCTATCTCATTATTATATTTATCGGTCTCAAGCCTTTACT
>CANXYI010687645.1:0-14908 GCA_948208565.1 Hura crepitans
ACCAAACCTCTTATGCTTCCTTCCTTTGAACAACTAACCTTCATGACGATCATAGAAGGGTAGATCTTTAACAAAAATAGGTTATGCTAGTGTGGAGGCATCAAAGCACAAAGTCCTTGTATGTGGCTTTGACAAAAAAAAGCCTACTAAGGTGAAAACCTTCATTTAAGAAGGCACATTAGGCAAAAGTTAGGTAGCCTGCTAATGTGAAAACTTCCATTAAGGTGCACATTAGGCAAAAGTTAGGGCACACCCTACTAATACAAAAATCTCTTCTGGGAGCATGTTAAGTAATAATTACAGTAAAGAAAAGACAAAAAGTAAAAATAATAATAATAATAATAATAATATAAAAAAGAAGAGTTTTGGCAATCTATAAGGAAGTGGAGGCATCACTGATCAACGATAAAATGTCTATCTTGATTCTTGGAAACCAAAAAATCTTACACCACTTAGACAAGAACTTTAATTCGCTTTCAAATAAAAATGGACACCATCCCTAAGGACAACCAAAACCCAATTCTTCCCTATGATGAGCCTAAGGAAAGACTAATCTCAAAGAAAACTTTTTTGTGCTTAAAAATGCATTTGTAAACACATTCACTAAGAGAGGCATAGTACATTCATCATTCGCATGTCTTCATTCAGCATATTAGATAGGCACATTTGACACATGCATCATTCATTCACCATCTGACATGAGACACACATAAACATGTATTTTTCATCATTATCATTCATACATTTGCACATTAGTATTAGTTCACTTATATATGCATGAATATTTTATCATCACTAGTTCATGCATTTACATTTTGCTCATGCCTTAATGTGTACATACCTTTTCATCCATTTAGTTGACTCATGTATTTAGTTATAAAGGCTTATATTCAATGTTTATCATACATGATTGCATATAAGTATTTACTTTGCACAAATATACATGTAAAAAAATAAAAAAAAAAGAAAGAAGAGGAGAAAATAAAAAAAAACAAAAACAAACAAAAAAAAGAGAAGGAAGAGGTTGAGTAAGCATCCCGATGCATTAGTGTCATGCCATATTTATGAAAGAATTAGGATTATCTCATGTGCATCACAAACTTGTTTACATAGTATAAATAACACATATATGCATATACACTATATAAAAGAAAGATTCATGATTGCAAACATACACATTCACACATGTACTAGGCTTGTACATACATGCATACATTTATAAAAGCCTATCATTCATTCATTCTTCATAGAATTAGGCATACCTATCCACATGTTCACCTTTCCATACATTAGATACTCACATCTAAATCATGCATTCAATTTTCATTTTAAGCATACATGCATATTACAGACATTTGTATTTATATAAGCATTTGTACTTAGAGATGCATTAAACATACATATAGCATGTATATGCTTTTGCCCCACATCAAAATAGATTGGCTCCTATAAGCAATCTTCTAAATCCAATGGCACGTAGAAGGTAAAAGTATGCTATTTGGAGGAAAAGGAAGCAAAGCAAATTATGGAAGAGATATATCGAAGAGCTATGCACACATTGATTAGCCAAAATCCCAAAATAGCTATTTTACTCTTTGGTGAAAATGATCAATCCTCAAGCCACAAATGACATTAAGATGCCAATAAAGCAAGCCTAAACCTAAGCTCATGCATGGTGTAGTTTTCAACCAGTTTAACCATGAAAAAGCTAAGTATTTAATGTGCCTCTTTGCTATCACCCTTATTAATAAGAACTACCTATGCATGAGATTTGGCAAATCAATGAGAAGCCATACCAAGGTTGAGCTAGTAGTGGTGGCAATGTAGCAATGTGATTTGGACACGAGGACTAAAGATACCTGTATGGCACATTTCATTATATTTAGTTGAAATTGAGATTCAACCACTCTATGCCTCGAGACATCTACTCGAGCTTTAGCTCTCCTTATATCTCTTTTTAATCTACCATTGCACATAGTAGTATTAGGACACTAAAAAACTGTGCTTTGAGATGTAGATTGCTTATGAAAAATCATTTATAGGGTAATCTTCATGATGAAAAAGAAAAAAAAATTTAAGCTATGAAATAAATTCAAAAGTGCACGCACATACAACATATATCCATATTGCAAATGACCATTAACAGCTAACACATTGCACCTGCATTCTTTCCTACATAAGGGGGTGCTTACACCTTGAATACTGCAAATGTCATGATAGTCAGGAGCACCGAATGCTGAAAGAGTAGAGATAACCTCTAACCCCTTAGCCTTTACTCTATCTTTGCTTTACTTTATTTTGTTGCACTTATCTGTTCATGTTAGTTTAGGACACAAAAGTTTGTACTAAAAAATGGTTATTTATAAAATTGACATATTTTGTGCTCATTGCTTTTATCAATACATGGATAGAATAATAAAACAAATACCTGGTAAACAAGGATAATGAAAAATGATAAAAAAAGAGAGAGAAAAGAAAGAAAAAAGAAAAAGAAAAAAAAAGAGATACACCAAGCTAAATAAAAAGATAAGAAAACCGAAAAAAAAAAAGAAAAACAGAGACAAAAAAATAGAAGAAAAGAGAAGAAGCAAAAGAGAAATGTGTATACACTCACACACACATCATGCATCCATATTATAATTAACCTTTGATGAACTAACAAGCTTTATCTCATGATTTTCGCAAAGTAAACAACTCAAACTTCAACCTTCCTAAAGAACTTAGGTGCAACATCAGAACACTGCCTAAACCATTCAAATCAACCACTGAGCATAGCTTTATAGTACTACCCGACTTCTAAAAATAGAGAGATCGAGAGAGAGAATCGATCAAACTAAACTAGAAAAGTGAGAGAAATAGACTGAGAGAGAGAGAATTGATCGAACCAAACAAAAAAGAGAGAGAAATAGACTGAGAGAGAGAGAATCGATCAAACCAAACCAAAGAGAGAGAGAAAGAGACTGAGAGAGAAAGAGAGAATAGGCCAAACCAAACTAAAGAGAGAGAGAATCAATCAAACCAAACTAAAGAGACAAAGAAAGATTGAGAGAGAGAGAGAATCGGTCAAACCAAGCTAAAGATAGAGTGAGATCGAGAGAGAGAGAACAGTCAAATCAAACTAACTTTGGGTGTAGCGTCTTAGCACTGCCCAAATCAAATAAACTGTTGAGTGTATATCCATAGTGCTGCCATTCTTCTAAAGGGAGAGGGAGAGGAGAGATGAGAGGAGAGGAGAGAGAAGAGGGAGAGTAGTGCAGAGAGGAGAGGAAAAGAAAGAAAATAGAGTGAGAGAGAGGGAGAAAAAGCAGAGAGAGAGAGAGAGGGGACAACCTAGACACGACCCTTCTTGAGAGATCTTCAGGTGTAACATCCTAATTCTACCTGAGCCAACTCAACCCTAAGTGCAATGTCCTGGTGCTATCCAGACCGTACTGACTCCAGTCATGACGTATCTTACAAAGAGATTGCCCCTGAGGTACGTGTTCTTATCCTTACTGAACTTTAGGTTACCTCACATACTCTATAGTTGCCTCCCAAAAGTTAGGGGCAACTATAGACACTGGGTTTCAGAGGCTCTTAAGTTCAGTTTGCCTAATGATGATGAAAAGGACAAAAATCCCAAAATGGATTTTTGACGTCTGAACTAAAGATCTCAAAATCTTTTAAAAAAAAACCTTGAAAACGGTCGCTTTGGTGATAAAAACTACCATTTGAACTGTTCGGCCCAAAACAGACGTTCCTATGAGTGGAATGACCATTTGGGCCTGTAATGGTCAAAACGGCTATTTTGATCCCTAAAACCGCTGTTTTTTGATCCCCAAAATCGCTGTTTTGGCTGTTTTGCCCAAAATAGCCGTTTCACCTTTGGAAACAGCCATTTTGGCCGTTACTTAGCCCAAAATGGCCTTTTTCACTTAGAAAATGCCCTTTTTGTGCCTCGGGGTCCATGTATAAAAACCAATTAGGTCATTTTGAGCAAAGTTGGTCAATTTAAGGAGAGAGAAAATATTTTAGAGAGAGAAAATACATAAAAATACAAAAAACACTATTTTTACACCATATTTGGGGATTTTTTTCTAAAGATTCAAGCACTATTTTCAATCCAATTTGAGATCTCTCTGAAGGAAAATATACCGGTGTGTTGATCGACACATTTTTATTCTATTTTTCATTTTTTCTTTTTCCATTTTATCCATCTACCAGTTAAATGTGATAAATTATTTGTGCCACATTTTTTTGCATTTGTAAGACTATTTATTTTTATTTAATTTTTTTTAATTATTTTATTTTTGCCTCACATCCAAAAATATAATTTTTGTCATTTTTGCTGTTTTATTTTTCTTTTTTGCATTATCCATCTACCGGTTAGATATGATAATTTATTTAGGCAATATTTCATATTTTTGTGACTTTCTATTTTTATTTAATTTTTGTTTGCCTTTTTATTTTTGCTTCGCATCCAAAAATACTATTTTTGTCGTTTGGGCTGATTTTATCTTTCTTTTCATACTATCCATCTACTAGTTAGATGTGATAATTTATTTATTCAATATTTTTTATTTTTTCTACTATTTATTTTTATTTAGTTTCATACTATTTTTCCTATTTTTTCTTCGCATACTAATATATTATTTCTATTGTTGTGATGCTAGTTATTTGATTATTTGGGGACTGATTGCTTTTGATTATTGCTTTATTGCTTGTTAGATTGTATTTTAGGCATTCCAAAATGTAATTTTATTTTTTATTCGATTAGATTGTATTTTAGGTAATTACCTTGTATTTTATTTTTATTATCGGATTATTTCCCTATATATTCCATGAATGTTGTAATAATTAGGAAAATGATTTTTCACGTGATCGAAAAAATAACCAAAGTATTTTTATTTAATTAATTGGTTTTTTATTAAGAACATGGGTTTGAATTTTCTTAATAAAAGTCATAATAAAATCGTTTTCTAAAAAGTAACATGTGAGAACCAAAGTTCTCAAATTAAATCCATTACTCGATTTATACATGATACTTCCAATTCCAATCCCAAAATATTCCATGAACACCGAATTAGGTAGAAAAATAATTTTACATGTTTAAAAGAAATAATGATCAAAATCATATTTTTACCTAATAAATTGGTGTTTTGTTAATAAAATAAAGTTCGATTCTTTCTTAATAAAAGTAACAATAAAATTTATTTTTTGAAATTAACATTTGAGAACCAAAGTTCTCAAACCATTCTTCCAAATAAAAATCACCATAATAAAATTTATCTTTCCAAATTAGCATGTGAGAACCAAAGTTGTCAAACCCATCATCGGATTTTAAATAAAAGGTTACTACAATAAAATCCATTTTCTAAAATTGGCATGAGAGAACCAATGTTCTCAAATCAATCAATTGCCCGATTTCATGTCTGCTATTTCGATTAAAAGCACCTATTTAATTTTCTGTAAATATATTTTGTAATGTCTTTTATGTGAATCTGTGGTTTACTATAATTGCAAAACATTGCTTGAGAAAAGGAATAGTAACATAAATTCAAAATGAATTTTCGTATTAATTTTAGGTATAAATAAGAGTAGGGTTTTGAACCGTTCTAGTTTTAGCCCTATAAGGTATTTCCCGACTCTATCGGGTGGCGACTCTTACCTTGTGGTGCCCAACTCCACCTCTTAGGCTAATCATGAAGTAGCGGCCCTAGATTTCTTTAGCTTTCTTCTCATCTTTTAAGATTGAGGCATGAGGCTTAAGTTGTGTCTTAAACTGCTTTAATTTGATCGGTCCAAGGAAAATAAAAGGGACGTAAACAACTTACATTCATGGCCTTCAAAGTTAATATGAACTTTCTAGTAAAGGCATTAAGAACCACATTAGCTTTCCTAGGATTATAGTTAATAAGGCAATTGTAATCCTTTATTAACTATATCTATCTCCTTTGTCTCAAAATTAGCTCCTTCTTAGTAGGAAGATACTTTAGACTTTTATAATCTGTATCCATGTAGAATTTCTCTTCATAGAAATAATGCCTCTATATCTTTAAAGCAAACATAATGGTTGCAAGCTTTAAATAATAAGTGGGATAGTTCTTCTCATGTGGTTTCAGCTATCTCGTGGCATAGACCACAACCTTGCTTTCTTGCATAAGCATGTATCCCAATCCATTCAATGAAGCATCCTTATAGATCATGAACTCTTTCCTTGATACTAGCTAAACTAGAAGTAAAGCCTCAATGAACATGCTCTTTAGCTTGTCAAAGCTCTCTTGACATTTGTCATCCCAAATGAACTTATCATTCTTTTTTAGAAGATATGTCATAAAAGCAGTAATAAGAGAAAACCCTTTGACAAACCTCCTGTAATAACTAGCTAAACCTAAGAAACTTATAATCTCTATTGTATTCCTAGGTGGCTTCCATTCCATAATGTCGTCAATCTTACTTAGATCAACTCCCCTATTGATGCTATATGAACCAAAAAAGACATTTCTTTTAGCTAAAACTCACACTTACAGAGTTTGGCATGAAGCTTTTCATCTCTCAACTTTAGTAGTTCAATTCTTAATTGCTTTTCATGATCATCCATGTTTTTTGAATACACAAGAATATTATTAATAAAAACCACCATAAATAGATCTAAGAATTGCTAGAAGATACGATTGATGAGATCCATGGAAGCTAGTGGAGCATTGGTAAGCCCAAATGGCATTACAAAAAACTCATAGTGGCCATATCTCATTTTAAGAGCTATCTTATGCACATCTGCTTCTTTCACCCTTAACTAATAATACCCCAATCTAAAATTTCTCTTGGAGAAAACACCTACCCTTTTAAGCTAATAAAAAAGGTCATCAATTAGAGGCAACGAATACTTGTTCTTTATAGTGACCTTATTTAGCTGCTTGTAATTTACATAAAGCCTTGAGAAACCATCTTTCTTCTTGACAAAAAGAATTGATGCTCCCTAAGGTAGCACACTAGGTCTGATAAAATCCTCCTCTAACAATTTTTACAATTGTAGCTTCAATTCTTTTAACTCTATAAGGACTATTATGTATAAAGCTATAGAAATTGGTGTTATGCTTAGCAACATATCAATCCAAAATTCATGTTCCTGTTCTAGTGGCAAACCTAGTAACTCATCTGGGAAAATATCCTTAAGCTCTGTTATGATAATTATCTTGCTTGTATTAGGTTCTTCCTTTTTACTATCAATTATATGAGCTAGAAATTCTTGAAAATGTTTTCTTATCATTTTTCTTGCCACAACTACAAAAATTACATTAGACCTATAGTTTGATCTCTCTCCCACTACTATCACTTATGGCTTATCCTTGGCTTTAAGTGTGATCTGCTTCTTTATATAATCTATAACTACATGATACTTAGACAATATGTCCATGCCCAAGATTAAGTCAAACTCATTGAATGGTAATTCAATGATATTGACTGAGAAAACATATCTTTATACTAACAAAAGATAGTCTCTATATACTTTATATATAACTACATGATATCCTATTAGGTTGCTAACCATAATATCAATATAAAGGTCTTCTGACACTAACCATTAATCTAAAGCCCATTTAATGCAAATATAAGAATGTGTATACCCCAAATCTATTAGTGCTAAAGTAGGTAAATCAAAGAGTTTGAAAGTACCCACTATGATGTCCAGTGAATCTGCATCCTCTCTAACTTAGATGGCATACTATATAACTAGAGCTTTACTCTCTTACTTGTCCTTCTGACTAACCCCAACTTGATCTCCTACCTCTTTCTTATCCTTCTTTTGAACTAATTTTATAGGTCTTATTAAATAATTCCTTTGAAAATGATCCTTTGAGCCTTATCTCCAAAGGACTATAAACATGGTCTTCTAACATTCACCCTTATGCTTCCTATTGCAGTGTGCACATTGTAGTATCCATAAACTCTTGGCTATAGAGGCTAGTACACTAGCATAGATGTATGATATCTAATTCTAAACTGAGAACCCTGCACTGATCTCTAAGATTAATCTCTCATCTACCCATGTTGAGGCCTAAACTATCCACCCCTTGACTTCTTCACAGAGGTAAGTACTGAACTAGGTTGTCCTTAAACAAAAGGTCTTTTCTTCTAAAAACCATCCCTCTTCTCTTTTATTTGCAAAATCTCCTCTACTATGTCATAGGCTGTAGGTAAGGTAGTAAAGTTCCTAATCTTTATGGGATCTACTTACATAATAACTTCTAGGTTCAGTCCCTTCTAGATTTTCACATGGATACTTAATTTAGTGAAAGTACTTCATTATATCAATGGTGCAAGAATCCTTAGACTTGAGATCATTAACTATCTTAAATATGGAGTGACATACTTTGACTCTAAAACTTTTATTTTAAACAAGAAGTATAGACAATAAGGTGTTTGGGTATGGCATAACATATTTGAAGATAAGGTAGTAATCAACAAAGGATTCACCACCCCATATTACAATGGAGAGTTTATCTTAAAATTCTAATTAGTAAACTAAATTCAAAAATGTCCAACCACATCAAAGTCCCATGTGTGAATAGGTTTGACTAAGGGCATTTTAGGAATAAAGGTGAAATTATAATAATAATAATAAGTTCTAGGCTTAATTAGACATACATAGTTAAGTTATGTGTTGACACAAATCCATACTCAAAACTGCATGACATAAAAACTGGTGGAAAGAGTTTATTATACCATAACTGTATATGGAAGGGTTAAGTTAAACCACTTGACTTTCCACCACTTGGGTGGTCAAGATGTATAGTCAGATGCCTCTGTTGACTTGTATTGTAACACCTCTTCTTGGATTCCTGAAGAAACCCAATAAGCGGTGCACTTCTTGCTAGGTCACCCATTTCACTTCTACCATAATCATTCGTTTAACTCTTACCTATACTGCACTAGGCAATCCTATCTAACTATAAATTCAATTTGGTCTATTCCTATAGTCCATTTAAGTTTATATTATTAGGTTCAAGTTATTACAAAAGGATTTCAACATAATTCGGTATTTCCTAAAAATTCGACAGCCCAACGGCTGCTCGGGTTATTATCCCAAAATTTATTTCTACCTATAAACACTTTTATTTCATATATCACATCTCTTGGACCCTTCTAGTCCCCTAGATATCATCCAATCAACATCATCTATCACATATCAATCACAAGCCTTAGGCTCACAATCATCCACACATATCACATATACATAAGAAAACCATCACATGATGAATTACAACACAGTCTATTATAAACATAGACTACTTTATGTCCCTTATATACACCACACCCATATTCCCTACCTAAGTACATAGAGTGCAAAACCCATATATCTATACATGATCAGTCTTCTCAAGAATGACCTCTGAACTCTACTGCAAGCTTTACAAGGTGACATCCTTATCCTTGGTACCTATGCACTAAAATAGGTACGCTGAATATAAAAATACTCAATGTTGAATTCAACCATTAAAAAACATGTCCAATATTTAATCCACACCTTTTACTTCTATTTTATCTTATACTGATATCTCAAGTTCAATTTATAACACTAGCATGCAAAATTACTATTTTTTGCCTAGGGTGTTTCAGTCTGTAGTTATTCAATTAATTATTACAAACCATATAATTTATGTGTTAAGTTATTATTAATCATTTTATGCACCGTTATTCCATTTTAAGCCTTTATTCACTATCAGTGGAAAATTACTAAAATGCCCCTGATTTATGTTTCATAACCATATGCAATTTATTAATCTTATTTAATTAATTTTGCTAGCCCAACATAGGAGACAACCTTGATAGACACTAGGTCTAGAGGGAAAAATAAACTGGTGCAGTGGTCCCTATTTTAGACCTCTGCCACTGCACCAGCTCAAGCACATTCTAGCACCCAAGGTGCAAAAGTAATATCTAGTTTGCCCAGTAGATTGGCCAGTTTATTTGGCTAGTACAGTGATCCTCTAGGACCTTAGCCACTATACTGGCCCTATTTAAAAGAGTAAAGATGTCACAAACTAGTCTATATAGCAAACTGGTCTGTTTGTTCAACTAGAGCACTGGCCCTCCAGGACCTATGTCGTTGCACCGGCAATAAGGATATAATTCATATGAATGTCGCAGTCTAATCTGACTGTCCGACTAGTGTAGTGGTCCATCAAGACTTATGCCTCCGTACTGGCAATTAAGGATACACTTCAAGTGAATGTCATAGTCTAATCTAACTATTCGACTAGTACAATCGTCTAAAAACAGACCTAGGCTACTGTATCAGTTATATTTGAAAATCAGTTTAACTAGCAGTTACAAAAATCCCTAAATTGACCGGTTAACCCATCCCGTGTGTGTCTAGCTAATGGGCCAAGTAGCTTATTTTAAATCTAATTATTGACCAATAGTGTTCTTATAATGTTTAAGGTTCAATAATAGTCAGTTATGAATTTTATCACACAGTTCATTTATATCTCAATCTGTTATAGCCACCTTTTTGGCTCTATCGGGAAGAATTTGAAAACATCATTTTAATTCTAATAATGTCTAATTTCATTATTCAATGTGCTTGAAACTATCATATCCTTATTTTTCATGAATTCCATATTTCCTGTCTAGTGACATTCACTATTCAGGTAGAGGTCAATAGGATAGTTACGGGTCATTTCAATAATAATTTTAAGGTTCATTTCTGGGACCATTCTAGGCCCAATTACAGTACAGTTTTCGTCATATTATTTCTTATATTCATAGGTCCAAAGCAAATACATTTCTAGGCCAATTTTCAAGGCCAAAACATAAGCATAAATGCCAATCAATCTCATATCCACATTCTATCCCTGAAGGCACAAATTTATGTCCATTTACATAGCTCCTTACGAGTCACTTTCTAAGCAAATGTTCTAGGCCATTGCTATAAGTTTTTAATTCAACATTTTCATTCATTTAGAGATCTGTTCTCAAAGTTTATTCAAGGTATAATCATGCCATACTCATTTTTCAATTCAAGATCATTCTAAGTCAATTATCAAACTATTATAGTTCATATACATAACACTTAAATAAACTAAGTTTCATGCCACTTTTCTTCACATTGCTCTCGAGTACAGTGAACAAATATGTCTAATTCCTTTTTCTTCCACATTGTATCAATATTCATCTACACATATATGCCATGAACACATGTACACATAAACTTACTTATTTCCATTCTAATTTTCATAGGTTTCACATACTATATACCATTGATAAATCAACATAATCACAATTAGGCAATACATAACTCTCGGGTACTTAGTCATTCCATTCTTCTCATCACATTATCAATCCTTAATCACTTCAATCCATATAAGAACATGCCATTAAATCCTTAAGCCCTATCTTAGGTATCATATACCCATTTCAGACATTCAATCAACCAAAAATCAACAAACACTTCAAGCTAAATCTTTAAATACCTTAAGTCCTTTCTTTATAGCTCACTAGTTCAATAATTTCAATCTTTCAATTTGTGATATTTATACATGAGTTTCAACTTCTAACCAACCTAATTTACTATCCATCATCTGTAATTACCTAGTGGCATAAAAGAAGTGCTAAAAATTCATATACAAGCCTTGTAACCCTTGAATCCATAGGAATCATCACAACACTCTATTCGGCCCAGCCTTCCATGTGAGGCTTCTTCCCACTTCGTATCCCTTAAAATGCCCTCCAATGGCAATAAATCCTCACACACATATACACACAAGTGTAAGGGAGGGTCTATTATCAAATGGTAACTAGACACCCTAAGAATTATATAAGAAACAACCATAAACTCACCTACAAGTCATAATTCTGGACATTTTAAACCAACAATCTTTGATGAATTTTGTCTCCAAAATGAAGAATTATTTTTGCCTAATTCTTTTTCCTCATGGTGCCTAACTAGCAAGCTTAAATTTAGAAATTGAAATCACCATTTTTGGTGAAGAACTGAAGAAATTTTTGCCAGCTAAAGAAGGAGCTAGCATCGGCAACAGTAAGAGTGAAGGAAAAATATTTTCCATTTTTAATTGAGTGGAATCCACATGGCATCTCACATTTGCCAATTGGCTAGAACATTTAGCCACTTGGCATAGTTGTAAGCCTATGTGACATGATAAGGGTTGTCTTGAAACCACTCAAAAATCTTGAAACCATCTTTGCTTTTTGGCAAACTTTAGAAATTTACAGTAATTCACTTAGACCTCAAAAAATTATGTTATTCATTTTAAAATTCATATTTTAATCCCCTCTACCTGCATATAAATTTTTAAGACCAAATTCCATCAATAGGACTATTTTTTAGACTGCCTAGATTTGTATGCAAACTTAAAAAATTATAAGAATTTGCAAACGACCTTGAAATCCAAAAATTTTTTCACCAATGGACTTAGTGGAATTTTTGAGCTTCAGGGTCCACTATTTTTAGGTTCGTCTAGGCTCATCTCGAGTCAATCTCGCCCCATAAAATTTTTATTGCACTAAGGGGTAGCTTATAGTCTGAAATGAATCATTAGTTCTGCTAAATTTTTAAAATTTTCTCTTTTCATTAGGTTAAAGCCCCTCAAAGTTTCTTAACCAATGTCACTGCCTTGATTTACATGCAAGTGTCCCAACAACCTAAGCACACTTCCCAAAGCCAATGGCACTATTCACGAAGCCTCAAGACATAGGCATTACATTTCTTCCCCTCTTAAGAAAATTTCATCCTCAAAATTACCTGGGGTAAAAAAAGGAGGATACTAAGCTCTCATTTGCTCGAATGGCTCTCAAGTAATTTTCTCTATTTGGTACCTCCATAGGACTATAACAATGGTATGGGCTTATTCTTTAACTATCTCATTTCACGAGTAATAGTTTGTACCGGTTCCTCCTCATAATGTAAATTCGATTGTACTTCAATATCTACTATCGAAATCACATATAATGGATCTGTACCTCCTGAGCCTAGAAACATAGAAAGCATCATGTATCTACCATAGCTTATGTGGTAATACAAGCATGTATGCTAGAGGTCTAACTTGATCTATATTCTCATAGGGTCCGATGAACCTAGAACTCAATTTCCCTTTTTCCCAGACCTCTGTACCCTTCTCCCTAGAGAAACCTCCAAAAACACTTTTTCCCTAACTGTATATCTAGTATTTCTCTACTTCAAATCAACATATGATCACTATCTAACCATAGCTCCCTTCAGCCTTTTCTCTAATTAACTTCCCTTTTTCTTTCAACTCTTTGATTAAATCTACATTGGAGATTTTTCTTTCCCTAACTTCACTCCAACTCGAAGGAGTCTTACATCATCTACCATTTAGTGCCTCATATAGTTCCATTTCCAAACTAAACTGGTATTTGCTATCATAGGCAACCTCTGTCAAGAACATATATAGTTCCCAGTTATCTATAAGCTTAATAGTACCATCTCTCAATTTATCTTCAAATATCTACGTCACCCTTTCTGACTATCTATTAGACTGAGGATGAAAACCCATGCTTTATGCTAGTCTAGTGCCTAAAGCTACTTGTAACTTCTTCCAAAATCTAAAAGTAAAACAAAGATCACTGCCAAAAATGATAGTCACTAGCACACCATGAAATTTGACTATCTCCTCCACATGTAGTCTAACCAACCATTCTAGGGCTACTCCTTCGCAACCGAGTAATTTAAATTATCTTTGTCAATCTATCAACAATTAGCTATATAACGCTGCATTTATCTCTAGTCAAAGGTAAACCCATCACAAAATCCATGGTCAACTCTTCTCCTTTCCACTATAGTATTATTGTAGGATACAACAATCGAGGGGGAATCTAATTCTCTGCTTCCACTTACTGGCATGTCAAACACTTGGCATCATATTCTACCATATCTCTTTTCATACTAGGCCATCAATAATTAAATTGCAAGTTCAAAATTTTCTCCCTGAATTTATAAAACAAGGAGCCTCATATGTCTCCTTAAGTATCTACATCCCTAGGTCATCCGTATGAGGTACGTATGATCTATTCTAATAATATAACTATACCTCTTCTTTTAACTCAGACCATGTGTTCTTCCCCTCTTAAACATTGCTTGCTATCAAAACTAGTTGCTCCTTTGCCATTTGATTTTATTTAATCAGTTGTCAAAAATCTAGCTTGATCTATAACCCAGCCAACACAACATCCTTAAAGTGTACTGCAACTATGTTTTATGCTTTTCAGAGTTATCATAAATTCCTACTCTAAGCACCTACCATTACATTGGCCTTCCCTGGGTGGTAATCAATCAAACAATCACATTCCTTTATCAACTCTAACCAACTTCTCTAGTTTAGGTTCAACTTCTTCTGAGTAAGGAGATATTTTAGCCTCTTACAATCATATATATGCAACATTTCTCTTCATATGGATAGTGCCTTCATATTTTCAAAATAAACACAATGGTAACTAGCCATAAGTTATGGGTACGATAATTCTTCTCATATTGCTTCAATTATCTTAAAGCATAAGCCACTACCTTTCTATCATATATTAACACGCATCTCACACCATTCATTAAAATATCACTGTACACTAGAAGTTCCTTACCTTGTGTAGAGATTATGTATTTTTACTAGGGACGAGAGTGGTTACTGTAGTCACCACCTGGCCTCTACACCAGAACCTCTGATCTTCTACACCAGAAAGGTTTAGAATTTTAGATCTTATTCATGCCTTAATAATATGTTGTCCATGTATATTGTAATTTTTATCAATCCCTTATCAAACAAGCATGCATTATACTTAAAGTAGTTATGTCACCTTTCTATGTATAAGAAGTAAATTACAATATTTAAAAGAAATATGACAAGTATATTGTACATCTAGAAATTGAGTCATTGATTAATTGTTATTTGACCTG
>CANXYI010687700.1:0-10131 GCA_948208565.1 Hura crepitans
ATTTTCATACAAAACCATAACAACTGATTCCTACTTGAGAGGTCATCTTGACATGTCTGATGGCGATCAAAGTTTTTCCAAATAAATCTAACTAAAATCAAAACTGTGTGGATGAGTGTCTCTTCTCTAGAGGAACAATTAGCAAAGATGAGTGCTTTTGCTTTATAGTTGGCTCAGTAATATATAGAGACTACCGATGGTGTTAAAGTGAAAGAAGATACACACTAAAAGCCCGAAGCTAAAGATCCAATTCAACACTCAACACCTATTTTCCTAAATTTACATGATGTAAGTCTCTCAATTTTCTACAGCATATATAGTGTATACTCATAATTTCACGTTGTCCTCACTCCCTGAAGCTATTTTACAATCATATCTAATAATGCTATCAAGGGTTGAATGATATTTTAGCATACCCAGTTGCCGGAGTGCAGCTAGAATAATATAGTCTGCAAGTATAGTGACTGAGCCAATATCCTTAAATTCTCTATATCCTTGGCCTTTTAATGCACCATATAGATCCGCTGCAAATATCTGAGCTCTTTTATACAAAAATATTTGGTGCCCTTTTGTACACAGAACGATCTCAAAAACTAGAGAAGTGATTGGTCACAATGGTAACAAGCTTCTGCAACAAATTTTCCATAGGACTTCACAAGATTTGATGCTTTACCCCTCCCCCCCCAAAAAAAATTTCTTTCCAATTCAAAACTGACTTCATAGAGTAGATGACTCTATCCGTCCTCTAAAGGCCGTGGTCTAGGCCCTTTTAACATCTCCCGTAAATCAGGACTTGTATAGTTTTGGAGATAATCATCATCAAACATAGATTTGTGGTTTTCCAAAGTTGCCTTTAGGCCTAAAGCCAAGTAATCATAGCTCGAATTCTTATCAGGCCAAAGACGAAACTTGAGAGCATCGGGAAATAAATAGGTACTGAATAGTAAGAGGACCATTATCAAAGTAATGAATTCTTTAAAAATCCCACTGTATTCTTGAAATCTCTTGAATATTCTTAACTGCTTTCTCATTCCCTGCAGTGTCGACAATGGCGTAAGAGGAGTGGCTAGCCACCTAAGTAGTGCTGGCCTTAATCTCCTCCATTGCTTAGAGAGATACATAGCAAGGGCTGCTGTTACTCCCTCAAGTGCTGCAAGAGTAATCGTTTATGAATCTATGTTAAATAATTATTGTTTTTGCTCATATTAAGGAAGAAAGTAAATAGGCTCCACCAGAGTGGTATAAGCAGGCACGTTGACGGGTTGGATGGCAGCCAGAGTCACAAAGGGTAGGACTAATTGTTAGAGACAGAAAAGCATCAGGAAATAGGAAGGGTTCGGTGACGCCGTTGCTATGGTGTATATGAATTGTGATGCTAAAGAGGTTGAGGAAGTTGACGCTGAAGATTGAGGGATCGACATTGATTTCAATATACGACTTAATTGTTTACGTCGAAGGTATTGCAATCCAATTTAAGGATAAGAATGCTAGGATTTCTCTCCACTTATCTTATCCAGAATGTCTTCATATGTATTAAGGTATGTACCTATATTTTCTTATTCACTGGATGCCTCTTCTACATTGTCATTATCACCAAATGGGTTTCCTTCACTCTCTGATTCAAATATTAAAGCTATTTTGAATTTCAATAATGCTAGATCTCACAATTATTTGAGCATTAAGTTCAATCTCCAAGTACTGCAGCTTTTTTTATTTCTAGATAATGATGACTTTCTTAACCTCTCTAGAAGTCTTGCCTTTATCAGTAGCATGGCTCTAGGAAATATATTATCAGTCAATCTTTGCCCATTTATGCTACTTACAGCTTTTACATTTGTGCCTTGTTGTTGTAAGTTACTTCATTCTATGTTTAATCGTGGTTTGTTCTGGTTAGATATTGTAGCTTAGGCTTCAATAATCTTTTTGTCTCAATGATTCGTTTTGTGCTAATATGCTTTATTTCATTGCCAAATATTCTAGATTGAAATGCATCTTTGTAGCTGTGTGATGAGAGTTGCATAGCGTCAATTTTTCCATTTTTTATTAAGATGGGTGTGACTGTTAATTGTCCTTTTTTACTTTAAGATGAAAAATTGCTGATTAAATTTTTAGTTTTTGATTTCTATTATTTTCTATGCCTCTTATTATTATTTTGTGTTGTTTTAGATGAGACATAAAAAAAATTGCAATTGAAGGAACTACTAAATAAGAGGGAATGAACCAAAAACATATCTGCTCCCCTGCCTCTTGATCCTATTTAAGCTAAGCTCTTTGCACTTTATTTTCGTCTATAAATTCTTGTGTTGTGAATGTTGGTAGATGATTAGGAATTTTCTACCAATGTTTATACTTGTATTTTATCCATGATGGTCAAATCTTATTATTCCTATGTCCTGCATTTATATTTCTTTAATTAACTAATACCTATTTAGAGCTAAATTTGTCTAATTATGTATTTTTTACGTGTTTTGATGGTGTGAAGTAATTGAAGATTTAGAATAATCATAGAAAAATATAGATATATTACATTATGACATTTAGAATTTATAGAGCATGTATCATAACAAAATATTTTAGGGAGAGTTTAATCGCTGCTGACTTACTCTATGAACTATAGAAATCAGATCTGACTCCTATAATGCATATAGAGATAGATTTCCCATGATAATAAATATACAAGCTAACTCCCTTAGATGGGTTGAAATCATAACTGACTTTAACCAAATAAAGAGGAAATCATGAAAATAACAACAAGAATTTTACCTTGTTTTTTTTTATGAATGCTTCTTTTCTGGATTGTTGTTACTGCTATTTCAATTTCTGTGTTTTTGCTCTTGTTTTCCTCCTTTGTTAGTTTTTTCTTTTTGTCAATTTTCTCCCTCAGCCCCTTTTTCTTTCTCTATGCCTTCTTTCTCCCTTTCTTTTTTCTTTTTTCCTTTCTGTATCATTTTTTTCTCCTCTCCTTTTTTACTACAATTCTCTGGCTTTTATAGACTTCTGCTGTGGCAATTCTGTAATTTTATGAATAGTAATTTAACTGTATATTTATTGTGTTGTATTCTACTGTTCTTGATATTTATTTCTGTAGATGGGCCTAGGCTTGGACTTTCAGAGGGGCTACTATAATGGGGTTGACAGTTGGCTGCAGTGGGGTTTGGCTGAGCTATAGTAGGCTGCTTTCTGGACTGCTGGGCTTGGGCTAGCCCAGCAGTCTGTATTTTTTGCTCTCTTTTTTTGTCTGTCTTTCTCCTTTTTATTGTAATTTAATTTTAATTAACATTTTATTTATTTTATTTTATTTGGGATTGTAATTAATTAATTCTTTTTATGTTGTAATTCTTTCTATTTTAATTCATAATTTAGTAATTATTTTAATTGATTCTTGATTTGTAATTATTTTTATTACTCATCCCGTAATTAATTTTTGTTTTTATTCTAATTAGTAGTTATTAATTCGTAATTATTAATTGTTATTCCCCTTTTTAATTAGTGATTAAATATATTACTTCTTAATTTTGCTAATAACTTATGCATATAGAAGCTCATATGATCTAATAATGTATTTGTACTAATAGTTAATAATAATTATACATTGAATTAGCTTACATCTTATAGTATAACAATAATTATTAATTAGTATCATACAACCCCTTCTACCTCCTATTTCATTGTAAAATATACTTATTAAGGCCCGGACGAAAATTGGTAACTATAGTCACAAATGCCATATTTATAGAAACCTAAGTCACTTTCCATCCAATGACTTAACTAGTCTGTCATCTCCTTAGCCATTTTCTACATGGGGTATTAACATAATTAGGCAAATAAGGCTATCAGCTATTAGGGGACATAGATTTGTATTATTACCAATTGATTACTTCACTAAATAGGTTGAAGCTAAATCGTTCAATAAATTGAGGGCAAGGCAGATGGTAAAATTTATTGAAAGAAACATCATTTATAGGTATGGGCTACCATAGCAAGTCATCTCAAATAACGAGGCACAATTTCAAGGTGAGACTAGATAGTTTTTGCAAAAGTACAAAATTAAGCATCACAAGTCTTCTCCATATCGACCTTAAACTGATGGTGCAATTGAAGCAGCTAACAAAAATGTCAAGAAAATTTTGCAAAAGATTACAGTTACCTATAAAGATTGGGTAGATATAATGCCCTTTGCATTATGGGGATACAAAACAACTATCAGGATGCTTACCTAAGCCATACCTTATTCATTAGTGCATAGGATAAAAGCGGTATTACCAATAGAGATTGAATTACCATCACTTAGGGTTGTATTAGAGGTAGATATAATAAAAGTAGAATTGGCCAAAAACATATATGAATAATGGGCATTAAATGATGAAAAATGACTTAATGCTCTTTGTCTTATGCAATTGCATCATAAGAGAATCACTAGACCATACAATAAGAAAGTAAAGCCTAGACCAATATAAGAAGGTGACTTGGCACTAAAACAAACTAGACCTTTGTTGACATATCCCAGAGGGAAATTCAAGCCCAATTAGGAAAGGCCAAACCTAGTCAAGAAGAAACTTAAACATGGAGGTGTCAAAATCTTAGATCTAGAAGGCAATGAGTTCTTAGAAGCTATTAACATAGACAAGTTAAAAAAGTACTTCTATTAAAAAAAATAAAATAGAGTCTGCTAAGTTGAAAACCTAAATAGGGCATCTTAGGTAAAAATTAGGACACCTGATGAGGTGAAAAACTAATAGGCACTTCATGCAAAAATTAGGGGATTTGAGAGAAAATATCCAACCAAGAAAACCTTTAAAGGCTGATTGGTAATGGTAGTATTATCAATGGGAAATTAATGTATTCCCCTAGATTAAACAATTTAGTTTCAAATGCAATGAATAGCAAAAGTGGTCTAGGCATGATCATTGACATACAAACTTCTATTAAGTTGAGAGATGTCATACAAATGATTAAACTCTAAACACATCTTCTCTTTCTAGATATAAAATTATCATTTTCACACTTTCTCTTCAACATTAATGTCTTATTGTCTTTAGTTGTACTCAGAATCCATTCTTTGTAATTATCATCCATACTCACTATGCCAATTGAATGATCAGGCACATTTCTCAAGACAATACGTTATCTCCACAAGTCGGGAAAAGAGCGCAAGAAATGGTTTGTCAAAAGTCCACCTTGAAATCCTAAAGATTTAGGAGGAAGTTTTTACAATAGGCCGAATTACCACTAGATCCAAGAAGGAATATAAAATGTAGCATGTCTTAAGCTGATCCAAGGGACATAAACTGAAGCCAAGCAATCCACTAGTCATGAGTATCAAATCTCTTCTCAATCTTCCTTTTAAAATGATGATTCAGAGCATATTTCACCCAAAGCCTTTTGGCAGAAGGTACAAGCAATCCCAATTTCTCTTGTAACTAAATCTAAAAGAAAAAAAAAGTCATTAGGTTGGAAAATCCACAGAGGACCACCTAAGCAAAAATTAGGCAAACCCGCTAGTGTGAAACCCTCATAGGTGCACTAAGAAAAAGTTTGGGTTAAAATAATAAAATAATAAAAGCTAGAGGGAAAACCTATAAGAGCTCTTTATGCATACTTGTAAAAGGAGTGGGCTCTCAACTATAAAGTCAATGTCCCCTTTCTTCAGGGCATGTAATCCTCGAATGGTTTCAACCAGAAAGACACCAAAAGGATTATAGCCAGAACATATTTTACTAAAAAGTTAAAAGACCTTGAAATCACATAGCTTATACTTGAAAGTAACTACCAACTAATTACCAAAGACACATAGTAGCATGCACTTCACCCATTTCACGAAGTTGATAGGGAACTTGGGAGCAAAGTACAAAATTGCTTGTAAGTAAATAGGGCCTACACCTAAAATTGCCTTTTGAGCCATAGAAGGAGAAACACCTAACACAAGGACAATATCCATAGGGTATTGTTCCTAAAAAGAAGGAAAAGCCAAAGGATCATCTAGAGTAATAGGAAAATTCAAAATAGTAATAAATTCCTCTAGAGTCTAGGTAATTTCCTAATGATTAAAGACAAATAAATGGAAAATAGGTCCCAATATTGCACAATGGCATTCAAAAAGTTTTGGTTAATCCTCACTTTTTTCAAGAATCTAAGGACAAAAAAAGGAGCAGGGATGTTTGAAGTCTAAGGAGCCTTTGATTCTAAAATTTTGCACAATTGTTGATCAAAAGAGAGAGACATAGTGATGTATGGCATAAACAAAGAAGAAAGGACATATTTATAGGCCCCAACTCTCACTATTCCTTTTCCTTCTAAGATAATGAATCCAAAACAAATGAGGAAGTCCATACGGGCCTTAAAATATCCAGAGTTGACATTATAGTCCGCATGAACTAATTGAGAATGTTTCACAAGAGTACTAGTTACTAATCAAAAAGAACATCCACATGGACCTTCATGCACCATGTCTGTATAGACCAAGAACTATCAACCTTTTCTAAGCAAGTCTTGCTACAAAAGGCACTCATTTGATGAATTGTTGTTGGAACATGATATTTGATTATGGGTAGTGTCTTCAATTATCAAACATTTGTCTATAAGGACATAAAATTGTAATTAAAATAAAAGATTATGTACTAAAGTTAGGCCTTTTTCATAAGAAAAATAATAAAGTTGCCATTTATCCTACTTTTCACTATCATCCTCATCCTCAGTATCCTCATCATTAATAGAGAGCACTAACTTTTCAAAATTCATCAAGGCTTTCAATTTCTTCCTAATCTCATGAAGAGTACTAACTCTCATTTATAGCTCACTTGGCAATAGAATGAAGGATCAATGCATAACATACATGCATACATACACACTTGTATAAACTAAACATTATAAGAAATTGATTACAATAAGATCTCTAGTCTCATCAATCATTACCCTTCTCAAAGCTTCCACTACACGAGCAATCCTCTTAACCAGAGCCTTCTTTATGTATTCAAATCAAGACAAAAGTGTCATATCAAATCAAAATAGCATAATGAGTAGTAAAAGTATGATACTAATGTGTTGTCCTTTGGCTTAAAGGGAACTAGCCAATTGTCCTCAATGCAAAGGTAAGCAGAGGACAACTCTCTATTCATGCCATATCAAATATAGCTCAACTCTAGTATGTCAGTTAATTTGCCCACAACTTCATCAAGTGGTGATGACTAACCAATAGGTAGAGTAGAAGCTCCACTCCTAGTAATACGAGTGGAAGGAAATGAAAACTGAGAACTAGAAGCACTAGGAACTATTTTCTCCCTTTTCCTTACCAAAGAAGGTCCAGCTTTAGAAGAGGTGGTAGTAAGGTGTAACATAACACATTGTTAGAAGATGATTTCAAAAATAAAGAGCAAAAGACCAAGCAATTTACATAAGGAGAAGGTCCGAAGGTATAAGGAACTCGAAGTAGCAGGTGAGTAGATGCCTAAGAGAGGTAACTCTCTCTATTATTCTATACTAGTGTGCTTTCTAAGATACCAGCAGTCATGCCTCGTACAAACTCCAGATCATTAATATACCTCCTAAATAGCATCAAATCATAAGGACTCTGAGGGATATGAAGTGCATCAAGCCCTATGTGCTAGCCTTTTATTCCCTCTCCTAGAAACCACAAATAAGCCTTTAGATTGGTCAGTAATAGCCTTCAAAAAGACAATTCTAGAGTAAAACATAAAAATCTAGCATCTCTTCAAGAGGGAAGATCCAACACACCAAGTCAATCTGCAAAGGTAACTGTTGGTTATAAATCACCTAAATTACTAATAAGAAACTTTTCATGTGTACGAAAATACTCACATCAGACCAAGTCTTAGAGTTGAGATACTGGCGATGCTATATTAAAGATGATACATTCCAATAACCTGAAGTTGGTCGAACCTATATGTCCATTACTAGGTATCGATGAGGGTTATCCATCTTGCAAGGTCGAGGTAGTAATTTTAGCTCATATGCCTAAACCTATAAATGCAAAGTCACATGGTTAAATTTGTAATAGACCACATGAAGCAAAAAAGGGATCAAAATAGATTACTTACTAGAAAATCTAACATAATGCCCTAAATAAGTTGATGGCTTTTCTTGGTGTGGATAGCCATGTCCAAGCTTCAAAAGACCCAGCTGAGAGAGGAACAACACCAATTCTAAGAGCTAATGTTGTCCACCTATTCTAAGATAGGAAGGAAGCTCCAACTCACATTGCCATTAGCATTGGCAAATAATGTTATAACTAACAAATAAATGAGGAAGCAGTGCACATACTGATCCATTTTGAACTAACATGATGAAGTCACATCCATCCATCTCTCATGCAAGTCAGTGGATTGAATACTCCCAGAGTGATCCTAAGGGATAAAACTTAATAATTCTTTCACCTTCTGTAGTCGAAGCGAGAGGTAGTAGTAGCAAGAATCGAAGGCAATGGCTCACTCTGTGCATAGCACTCTAATGATAAAAGCCTAATCAAAGGGCATTATTGTTAGTTCTCTAAAGGATAAGTGGAATGTATTCATCATGTCCATCCACCTATCCAGAATAGCTTAAAGAGCTTGCAAGTCTCAATGAAAATCTCCACCAACCAGGTGATCCAAGAATGTCTGAAATCCCATCACTCTCACCCTATTCTTGACTATAATGGGCATCATAGAGTACCAATATTGTGGTCTAAAAAGAGTACATCCATATTTAAGATGAGCCTACAAAGAGGTAAGCACACATAATTAAGATAAATGTCTACAAAAACTAAGGATTCAATAAGGAAGTCTATATGAACTGCTAGCAGATATACCATAACAAGTCCGCACAAACTACAACTATACAGCATAAACAAACATGCAACAAGTCTGCACAGACTCTAGATAGTTTTAATAAGTCCACATAGACTTTCTAAGCTACCACATGTAGAACATCCCAAAATCCTATGCTAACTATAGTGGAACTAGTAACTAAAGACAAGGTCCGTATGGACCAAGTTTACCCTAGGCAAACCAAGTCTGCATAAACTTATCGAACTAGAGATATCCAAATAGTGCAAAAAAAAAAAGGAAGAAAAAGGTAGCCAAATAACAAATGAGACACATGAGGCAAGAAAATGTACTTGGGGGCATACTTCCAAACAAGTATGGTGGGTCAAATCCACCAAAATTAGAGTTGGGTCAATGAAGGTGACACCGTTCAGCAAAGTAGAACTCTAAGGATGGCTAATGGCCATAAAGAGCATAAAACTTTCTAAAATTGGCATAGATATATCCTCTACTAGTGAAGGAGGTGAGGAAGGCAGGTCATCGAAGCTTCTTCCTATGATGTAGTTTCACTAGAGGATATCGAGGGGCACTCGCTAAAGGGGTGAGTCACTATTTTGACTGAGTTTTCTTAAGAGAGAATGGAAAATAAAAGAATGAAAATGAAAAAGAGAAGGAAAAAAGACAAATAGTTATCAATTTATTGAAAAGTCCACACAAACTTACTATACTAATGTCTGCACAGACTTCATTTAATCACCATCTATATGGACTTACTCCAGGCACTTTCCACATAGACTTAGTATGATAATGTCGATATAGACTTGTTTTACTTTTGTTCGCATGGACCAAACTCCCTCACAACTATATGGTCTTCACAAATTTCTCTATACTACATACAAATGATGGGTATGTACAACAAAACTTGTTATATCAAAACTGATACTAACTCTTGTAGTATTCTCTTTTGTAGGAATCAACTACATGCTCGAATTAGACTCCATCTCTAATCTAATCCTCTCATATTTGACTCTGTGTCTAATCTCACTTTCTTAGGTTTAGCCTAACAAGCTAACCAACACTATTGGATTTAGCATAATAAGCCAGTCTAACCATATGAATTTCAATCAACTTTCCCAAGCTGCCAAAAGGTGCAAATCTTAAAGTCGCCAACCAAGTGCAAATCCCAAGCCATCAAGAGATGTAAATAACAAGTCACCGAGAGGCACAAATGACATTAACACAATAAGGTAAGTGTATCTAAACTTAAATATACTTTATTATGCACTATTTCAATTTATGCATCTCGAAGCACACACCAAAGTGGGTGTAACTATAGACGCCACCACCTTTTGGCCTATAATGATAACCATAG
>CANXYI010687713.1:0-13959 GCA_948208565.1 Hura crepitans
CATTATTAGCTCTCCATCCGACACCTTTTCAAGATTCTTTGGCTACCCACTTATGGTATTATGAAGATACTGGAGATCTTGGATGACCAGTGGGCTACCATTGGTTGTGAGGGTAATTTTTTATAGGGCCAACCACATAAAAGCCTCTTCACTTCGAGACTCACTTCATCAGTATCTACATAGAGTGTCTGCCTTCTCTTACCTAGGTCACAATGGCAACACCAATCAGGTGAACTGGACCAAGCTGTATGGCCTATAGGCCATAAAGCATAGCATCTGATTCAACCCGATACTATCTATCTTGGAGAATCTCCATCGGGCTAGTAGATTCCCTAATAAGAAGACCATGGTGGGTGGTCTTATTACTAATATCCTCACTAGCATGGGTGTAGACATAAAGTAGATAGGAGCTTCTATTGTACAGTAGTTCTGGGTGGATCAAGAGACATGTTTTTCCATCAGGATTGTAGTGCATAATCACATATGCCCAGCTGGATATAAATTTTGTACACTTGAGGAGCTAGCTAAATAGGATGAGGCATAGCTAGTAAGGGCAAACCTAGTAGATGCATGATTTGATATGGATCTAGATTAGCAACATATTAACAACTTAAGTCCTACTAGTCTACCACGGTGATAGCATGAGTGGACTGAAAAGGCTAGACCATCTTGCAAGGTATAGAGGTACGGCTCATAATGCAGCATTAGTTCATACACATATATGTGAACATGCAGATCGAGGGCACTCTTCATGAGCTGATGACTAGGATAGAGTAGATCAAGGTAGAAATCTAGACACTGTGGTCCCCAAGACACCCTTCAATGCCTTAGACTTGCTTTCTTTTTGTTTATATATTATTTATACATATTAGTTTACGACACCAAAGAAATTATGGTCAAAGCATTTATTTATAAAATTATTACTTCTTTTGATAGATTTTGTTTATTGTATATATATATAAGTAGATAAATGATTACAATAATTATATATATATATATATATATAAAGGTAAATGAAAAAAAATGAATGAAGATAAAGCAATGAATAGAAATACTAAATTAATAATAATGATTATCATTTAAACATAACTGGACAATTCCAATGATTTGAATCTAAGATACATTCACACATAACATGCATCAAAAATTTACACTTAACATGTTGTTACTAACATATTTCAACTCTTTTTTGTAGGAGGCAATTCTTATAATGAGTGTTTAGTCCAAACAACAGAGGGCAAATTGCAAGCCTTCATAGGACTACCCAATCATAAATCTACAATATTCTTAAGTTTATAATGGCATTACAGTATTCAATACGTAAGTTTACAAATGATTGATAAGCTTTAACCTTTTTCTTAAAGGGGGCGAGTAGAACTTTGCATGCAATATCATAAATGCTAAACCAATGGCCTCCATCATCATTTACTTTATTGCAAGGGGCAAGGTTAGTGATCCTCTATCAATAAAATTTTCTCTCAACGTCAACCTTAGGTGTAACATCCTAGCACATCCCAAACTACATCAACCTTGGGTGCAATTTCCTAGCACTGCTCAAATTGTATCAACCTCAGGTGCAATGTCTTAGCACTACCTAAGTCTAGGTGCAACATCCTAGCACTATCTAGTACACTTTAACCTCAAGTGCAATGTCCTAGCACTACTCAAACTACATCAACCTTAGGTATAATGTCTTAGCACTACTTGAGTTTGGGTGTAGCATCCTCACACTGCCCAGTACACTTCAACCTCATGTGCAATGTCTTAGCACTACCCGAACCATATTAACCTCAAGTACAATGTTCTAGCACTACCTGAGTTTAGGTGCAATGTCCTCGTATTGCCCAGTACACTTTAACCTTAAGTGCAATGTCTTAGCACTACCCAAACCATGTCAACCTCAGGTGTAACATCCTAGAACTACCTAAGTCTAGGTGTAATGTCTTAGCACTGCCTAGTACACTTTAACCTTAGGTGCAATGTCCTAGCACTGCCTAAACCACGTCAACTTTAGGTGCAAAGTCCTAGCACTACTTGAGTCAAACCAATAATGGTATCATATCACCTTTAAAATAGGTCACTCCATAAGGTACACATCTCAAATTTTTTAACAAAAGTGTTTACCAAAAGCCCTTGCGGTACAAAGTGCTTGAAAAAGAAGAAAATGTTTTAAAATTGAGAAATTTTGCTTTTTGTATAAGTTTTTAGCCTTTAGGAAAAATGTGTCATTTTGCTATGAAATGAACATTTAATGCCTTACTAGAATGGCCATTTCAGCTTAAAAATGACCATATCACACTTACCTAAAACGTCCACTTTAGCTCAAAATAAGCATTTCACACTTGCCTGAAATGGCTATTTCAGCTCAAAATGACTATTTCACAATTACCTAAAATGCCATTTTACCTTAAGGAAATGTTGTTACTCCACCAAAGAAGTGCAAAATTCATACAAGACACCTCATGGGCAAATGACCATTTTAGGTATCTGAAATGGTCGTTTTGAAGCAAAATGGCTATTTTACCCTCTAAAATGGCCATTTTGTCTTAAAACTGTTTCACTTCCTAAAACAACCATTTTGAGCTCCTTAAGAATGGTGTATAAAATGTAAAATCCATACACTTTTTCTCTCTCTTGGCTCTTAGGAAAAACACTCCAAAAAAGGCAAAAAAATATTCTCTAAACACCATTTTTTAGTATTCTGGAAGATTTTTCTCCATAGATTCTATCTTTTCAAGATCTTTTTTTAAGGTGATTATACATGGTGAGCCATTTGATTCTCTTTTTTTTCTCTTTTTTTTTTTGGTTTTTTTATCCACTTACTAGTTAGGTGCAGTAATTTATTAGATCTATGTATTCTTATGGCTGTTGCTGCCTTTTTGTCGTTTTATGTGCCATTATTATCTTAGTGATTTTATTTGGTTATTAGTCCTTTTTCATTTTATGTGTTGATTTTTCTATTTGTTCATTTATTTCCTATACTAATATTTTGATCCTATCATGATGTGGGTTGTTAGATATATTGGGAGTTTACTCGATCTATCCTTCTTATCCCTTTTTATCAAATCCTGATGAAGTAGTATTTTGGATAATTTTTTATATTATTCCGTGCTTATATCGATATATTATATTTTAAACAATTTTCATGTAATTTATTTTATTTTATTTATGGGTTAGAATTTATTTTAGGTGATTGTCATGTAATTTATTTTTCAGTCTGATTATTTCCCTGTATATCCTGTGTATGTTGTAATAGGTAGAAAAATGATTTTTACACCTTATAAAAATAACCAAATTGTTTTATATCTAATTAATTGGTATTTTCCTAATAAAATGGGTTTTTAATTTTTCCTTAATAAAAGGCATAAATAATAAAGCCAATTTTCTAAAATAAACATGCGAGAACCAAAGTTCTCAAAATTATCAATTGCCTGAATTTAGCCATCGAAACATTTTATATCTAATTCAATCGGCCTTTTCCTAATAAAAAAATATTTTTATAAAAAAAAGACACAAATAATAAAATCCATCTTCTAAAAATAAGCATTTGATAACCAAAGTTCTTAAAATAATCAATTGCTCAATTTTATGTATGGAATTCTTTAAGTTTAAGCGTTTTATTTATTTTTGTAAATATGTATTATCATTCCTTAATATGAATAGATGATTTATTTTGATGCCTAAAACTCACTCAAAGGAAATAGATAATATTACAAATTCAAATTAAAATTTCATATTAACTTGAGGTATAAATAAAAGCAGGGTTCTAAACCATTCTGGTTTTATCCCTACAAGGTATTTCCCAACTTTGGCCAAATGGCGACTCCTACCTTGTAGTGACTAACTTGCTCTTTCTAAGCCAATTAAATAGGAAAAATTTAGGATTCCTCGAATCTACTTCTCATCTTTTAAGACTCGAGGAGTAAGATTTAAGTCGAGTACTTAGTTGTTTCGGTTCAATCAGCCCATGAAAGAAAGGGATGCGAATAGAGTTATTTAAAGATATCTTAAAGGATTATGCTTTAATGCTCCTTATACTATATATGATTGGAAATAATGCCTTGATTTTTTTAAAACTTATACTATTGCTAAACAAAACTTTTCAACTTTCACATACTTGGCTTCATAGGAAAGAAACTTTTTACTGAGGTATTAAATTGCAAACTCAACCCTAAATTCATCCTTTTGTGCTACCATAACTGCCATTAAAATTTCTTCAATAGATAGACAAAGAATTAATGGCTTTCCATGTCTTAGCTATTACAAAACTGGTGGATTTATTAGGTATTCCTTACTAGTTTCAAAAGCCTTTTAATAGTTATCATTCCATTAGATCGGTTGGTTCTTTATGAGAAGCTTGAAAATGAGCTCACATATGGTAGTGAGTCTAGCTACGAATCTACTTATGTACTGAATTATTCCTAGAAATCCCCTTATCCCCTTCTCTTTCTTTGGAACTAGCATCTTTTTGATAACTTTGACTTTATTAGGGTCTATCTCAATCCCTCTCTAACTTGCTATATGCTCTAAGAGCTCACTAAAGTTACCCCAAAGACACATGTCTTTGGATTCAAATGCATATTATACTTATTAATCTGCTAAAAGAACTTTTTTAGTGCTTCAAAATGCCCTTCTCTTATAGCAAACTTAATCATCATGTCATCTATATAAACCTCCACTTCTTTGTGAATCAGATAATTTAAGATCTCTATAGCCATTCTTTGATAAGTAGCTCTAGCATTCTTTAACCCAAAAGGCATAACTTTATAACAGAAGGTTCTCTATTCAGTGATGAAGGTAGTTTTTATCTTGCCTTCTATTTTGTTTAGAATTTGATTGTAACTAGCATATCTATCATAAAGCTATACATCTTACACATTGTTGCACTATCGACTAGAACGTCTATACATGGTAATGGAAAATCATCCTTAGGGTAGGCTTTATTTAGATCCCTGTAATCTATACAAATTCTGACTCTACCATCTTTCTTGGTAACCAGTACCATGTTAGCTAAGTTGGTCAGATAATATACTTCTTCTAAGAACTTCATTTTGATTTGTTTGTAAACATCTTTTTTTATTTTCTCTGCCTATTCTAGCCTTATTCTCCTCAGCTTCTATGTCACTGATTTTGCTTTTGGGTTTTTTATCATGTCTACCATTTTGTCTAAAGGTTCCCTATTTTGTGATGAAGGTAGTTTTTATCTCTCTTCTATCTTGTTCAGAATTTGATTGTAACCAGCATATCTATCAACAAAGCTATACATCTTATAGATTACTGCACTATCAACTAGAACATCTATGTGTGGTAATGGAAAATCATCTTTAGGGTAAGCTTTATTCAAATCCCTATAATCTATACACATCTTAACTTTACCATCTTTCATGGCAACAAGTAACATGTTGGCTAACCAGGTCTGATATTACACTTCTTTCAAGAACTTGGCTATGATTTGTTTGTGTACCTCTTCTTTTATTTTCTCTACCCATTCTAGCCTTATTCTCTTTAGCTTTTATTTCACTGATTTTGCTTCTGGGTATATGTAGATGGCATGTTCAACTATATTCCTATCTACCTCAGGCATATCTTCATAGGTCTAGGTAAAGACTTTTTCATATTTTTTCAGTATTCTCTTAAATTTTATCCTCTCTTCAAAAGTTATATTAAATGAAAATTAAATTTGTTTTTGATTTTCATTGGTACTAAGATTAAACGAGGTAGAATTGATTGAATTAATGTCAAACATGTTATGTGTATCATGATTATCATTACGCATGAAACAATTAGATGAGACATCACAAAAATAAGCAAAATTATTCATCTTATTAACAAAAAAAGTAGAAACATTGTCATTAAAAAGTTTAGGTACATATAAAATTTCAAAAGATTCCTCTAATACATTGTCTTCCTTTATCTTCTTCTTCCTCTTGTCTTAAAGTATGACAGTAGCCAAAATTTCTTCCTTGGGTTCAACCTCTAGTTAGCTAAATTGGTCATGACTTCTTCATCCTAGAAATCTGAAGCAGTATTGACTTCACCTGTAGCCCAATCAAACATATCATTGAAAATCTCAAACCTTGGTATAACATTCCCTTCTATGATAGTAGGGTTTGATTCTCTATGGGAATTAATATTCCTTTCAGTTCGAACAAAACTTTCTTCTAACGATGCGACACCTTTTTTTGTCTTCTTTGGCTCTAAAGTTTTTTCTATGTACCCTAGTCCCTTCAATCCTTTTGTCCTTTTGGTTGTATAATTGAAACTAACCCATTTTAATCATGTCCTAAACCAACACCTAACAAATATTTCATCTTTTCATGTATATTTATAAATTTGGGATTATACTCTTCTTCATCTAAAAAGATCCTAGCTATATAAAACCCATTAAAGGGCTAATTAGCTATTTTGAGCATCGAGACCTAATTCTCCCTCGTAGCCTATATGGTCATAATCTCACTATTATAGGGGATTTTTTTATCATTTGAAGTAGAGTTAATGAAATCCCTTCTAACTTATAAAACCACGACCTTTCTAAAAGCAAAGAGAAATTCATAAGGATATCAAGCACTACAAATTCCACGTCATCAATAACAATCCCCATTTTGACCTTAACCTTAAAAATCCCATACACCAGCCTCTTAGTGTAGTCATAAGCTATGATGGTGAGTTTAGACTGAGAGATCATCGAATCCTCGATTCCATATACAGCTACTACTTTAAGTGGCACACATTGATTGATGATATGGTAGTTAAAACTATTGCCACTAGTTCAGAATATGATATAGTAGTTGAAAACATTATAGCATATAAGGCTTCAACTACCTTTTGTTGATGTGAGAAGGGTTGTTGTAGCGAATCCCAAATTAAAATCTATGTGGGAGTTTTATTCAGCTACTTTATGATTATATCTTCTTTTTTCTCTATTACTAAGGAAATTGGTCTTTTTGGTATCACCCTATCACTTTGGGTTACTACTTTAGCTTTTTCCTTTTTATCTGGCTCTATTCAGTAACAAAATCTACCCATAAGTCTTAAACCTTTTCTTTTTGCTCTATTTCACTATCAATTACCCATATGTCTATCACATACACTAACCCTTGCTTTGTTTCTGCACTCTTTTTCTTTACTACTAAATAGTCATTTCTGTATAATCCCATAACATGTACTATTTTGGTAATCCCTAATTAACCATGTTGATGGCTAGAGGAACATTTGAATAAACACCCTGACCTTTTTATCTTTGGGATCTGTCTTGAGTCAATCAAATCCTAAATTTTATCTCCCGAAGTATGGTAGTTATCTATGTCATGACCTATGTGCTAATGATAATGATGGTACAAATCTGACCTATTGTTAGGTTGTCTTTGACTTTTACTAGGCTTAGATGGAAGAGGTTAAAGCTTTCTCTCCTTCTAAAATCATTTTAGGAACTAAGATAGCAGTTTGCCAAAATTAGAATAGTATTTTGAAGTGCCAGATGCTTTAGCTATTTTATTACCCCCATTGTGGCTGGTTCCTCTTATACTTCTATTGTTCAACCCTCTTTAGTTATTAAACCCCTCTAAGTTTTTCTTTTATTCTACATACTCTTCTTTTAGATCGATGGCAATATCTTTGAGTGATTCCCAATCCTTAACCCCTTTAGCCTTTAAACCTTCCTTCAAGTATAGACTAGCATTTTTAATGAACATGTGGATCTAATTTGATATCTCTAACTTTCTCTTCATTTCTAGAATCCTAGACCTCTATCTCAATAAGTACTCTATGAAGGTCTCATTAGGCTTTTGCTTAAACAACTCAAAGTCTTTTATGGTAACCTCCATGTGAGTGTTGCAGTTATAATGGCTAATGAAATCTTCAATCACTTTTTCCCAATTTTCTTTAATCTTTTTCTCTAGCCCATGATACTAGTCAATAGCTCTCTCTTGTAGTGTAAAGTTGAAGTAAGCTGCCTTCTATTTTCTATTAAGCTCTATGCCCCACATAACTATATCATACTACTTGACATGTGCTTAGATTAGTATTCCCATCAAACTTAGGCAATTTTAGCATTTTAAATTTAGAGTGCATTAACTCCTTAGATTCTAAGGTAATCTCATCTGGATCTAACCCTTTACCCAAAGTGATGGGCCTAGCTATCACCTCCATTTTTCCTTCTAGTTTTTTCTTTGTAGCACTTTCAACTTTGTGAGGCATGTCCTTTTTCCCATCTTTGTCATTAGAGTCTTCACAAAATTATTTTATGGATTGAAGTATTCAACTCTTATAGCCTTTTCACCTAAACTCATAACCTCTTTTTTTATACCAATTCCCCTAGTTGTAACAACCATTCTACTAGAAGATGTAACTTATGGTACATCAACATGAGGTGAATTAGAAGTAGGTACAACCCCAGCTATCACTCTTGTGACCATGGGCATCATCCTTTTTTCAAATTTTTTTAAATTTTCAAATTTTTTATCCATCTTAGCCTTAAAGTTTTGAGCAGAAGAGGTACCTTCTTTTTATCCTACCATATATGTTGTGTTGTATATGGCAGGGATGATCTCTCATCAAATTATTCTTTCATTTAACCCATGTACCTAAGTGCTTGAGGACCTATGATGGCTACAAAATAAAGGGTTAGAAATGATGAATGAAAATGCATAGTAATACATGAAGTGTAGATACATGTTAATGTTTACAACAATAAACACAAGTAAAGGCCTTCTACCCTTATCACTTCCCAAACATGAGGCCAAGGTGTTTTTTCCTAGGAAGGCTTAATTGTGGGACATTGGGGGTCCCAACATATTCAAATAATGGACAACAAATAGCTAAACATTATTTCTCTCATATTTGAAAAAATGTATGCAAGATATTTAGCCCACATATGTTAGATATGTTTAATCAAACCAAAATGTAAGGTCTAACCCATTCCAATTAAAAAGGCCCAATGGGTTCAATAGCATTTTAGGATAGTTGATCCATATTTCATAGATCTTAGCCCATATAACACATAATACAAAATTGACCAGGGCACCTAGAGGAAGTTGTTATTGGTCATTACATGGGCTTATGGTTAGGTCACGCAATTTATGGTCATCTAAGCATGACCCCTCCATAATGGGTATATCTCATCATGAGCTTATGACTGAATGGTTCACCATTTAATATACCTTATAGGTATAAGGCTTGGCTTTAACGTCATCTCTAACAATGCCTCAAATTGAATGAAAATGGTTTCATGCTTTGGAGTGACATCAAGGTTAAAAAAGATGCCTAACTTATTCTAAAGCTCTAGTATGTAATGCAATTTCAAAAAAGATAACATTATAAATTCAAAACACAAAATTTTATATTAATTTAGGCTACTTTAAGAGCATGGTCTCATGGTGTCCCCAGTGGAGTCACCACTATTCGTGTTTCTCCCTTCCCAAAGCCGGTCAAACTAAAACAACTAAAGATTCAACCTAAATCTCACCTTTCAAGTCTTAAAAGACAAGGAAATTAGAGGAATATTAAGTCATTCCTATTCAATTATCCTAGAAAGAGCAAGTTGGGCACCACAAGGTAGGAGTCACCACCTACCCAAAGTTTGGAAATACCGTATGGGCCAAAACCAAAGCAATTCGGAACCCTACTCTTATTTATACCTTAAGTTAATATGGAATTTCAAATTAAATTCATAATTTTATCCTTTTTCTCAAATAGGTTTCAAAATTAAAATAAAGCATTCAACCACATCAAAGAATAATAAGATATACATATTTACAAACACAAAATAAATACATGAAATTAAAGAATATCATACATCAAACCAAATAATAAATTTTTTTTGAGAACTTTGGTTCTCGTGTGCTAATTCATGAAGATAAATTTTTATTGTGACTTTTATTAAAAAAATCAAAATTAATTTTATTAGGAAAAAATCAATTAATAGAATAGAAACGAATTTGGTTATTTTTATGACGTGTAAAAACATTTTTCTACTTATTACAACATTCATGAAACATGCAAGGAAATATTCAAAAAGAAAAATAAATTTATAAAGCAATTACTTAAAATACATTCTAACCGAGTAAAAATAAAATTACATTAAAATTGTCTAAAATACAATATAACAAAAAATAATAAAAATAAAAAAAAGAAAATCAAGAAGGAAATAAAGATTAGACAAAGTAAATAAATAGAAACAAAATAATAAAATAAAAATAAAATAAAAAAAGAAAAAATAATGAAAGGTTAACTTTATCTGATGTTCGATAAAAGGGAAAATAGATGTTAAATAAATCCTTTGGATCTCAAATAACTTGCACCACAATAAAAACACAACATTAATATAAAGAAAATAATGGAACCAAAAAAAAGAATAAATAATAAAAGGACATAAAATAATAATTAAATAAATAATAAGGGAATAAACATAAATAATTAAATAAATAATGCATGAATTAAATCATTACACTTAATTGGTAAATAGATGAAAAAGAAAATGAAAAATATCAAATCAAAAATAAAAAAAGAATATAATATTAATAATGAACAAATAAAATAAGGGTACCACATCTAACTGGTAGATAAATACCTAAATAAACTAAGGTTACCATATTTATCTAGTAAATAGGCAACAAATAAAACAAAATAAAAAGCACCATGTTTGACTGGCATATGGATGAAAAAATAAAAGAAGAACTAAAGAACAAAAGAAAGATTGGTCAACCCACAATGTATAATTGCCTTCAAGAATGGTTTTCAATTAACTTGAGAGAAAAAGAACAAATAATTTTGGAAAAACCTTTAAAAATTAGAAAAATGGTGTTTAGAAAGTGTTTTTCGCATTTTTAGGTGGGTACTTATTGAGAAAAGTCAACCCCTTAGACTGACATGAGGGTTGACTTATATACACAATTTTCGAGATGGAAAATGGCCATTTTGGCCTTGAGAAAATGGGTGTTTTGGTGAAAATGGCCATTTTCTCTAATGAAATGATCATTTTAGCTATTAAAATAGCCATTTTATGCAGCTTATTTTGGATCCACTCGAGACTCTGCCATGTAAAACGGTGCCATTTTTAGAAGTTAAAAACGGCCGTTTTGCTCCTAAAATGGTGTTTCAAGTCAAGCCAAATGGTTATTTTGGACACCAAAATGATGTTGTTTTGTCCTAAAATAGCAAAATTTCAAAATTTTTGATTTTTAAGATATTTTTTAGAAAATTTGACTCCATACTATGAGATCAAGCTTAAGCCTATTAGCTAGAGCCCTCAACCCACCATAGATGCCCATTTTTCTCACATTTTAGGTCACTCCACGAGCTTGTTAGGCTAGGTTAAAGTCCATATCCAAGAGTTAACTGAGCTCTATGAAGAAGAATTTAAATTTGGTGACAACGTTCTTGCTTATCAAAATTTTTTTGTCTTTATTTATTATTAGGCAATTCAAACACAGGAGCCCCAAAAACTAGTGTCTACACTTATGTACCACTAAGAAAGTTTTGTTTAGCACGTTCATGTTCCATAAGTAGGTTGAACCTTCATAGTGTAATAAAGAAAGCATTACAAGTGGGGATCAATAGCTGCATCTTTAATAATCATAGTCATGTTTTCATAAACATTTATTATTCCTTCTTTGTTTATTTCATTTTACAAAGGGTTGTAATATAAAGGATTTTTTGCCAGTTTTGTGACCCCTTTCTTCTCACTTTATAATAATTATTTTTCCTCTAAACTCTAATAAAAATATGCCTCATGTGTATGATGTGCTAATGATGTGAATACGATAGGTATAGGATGTGTGCTAAATGAGTTTCAAGTGAAGTGTGATCCTTTTAGTTATAATGTCTTAAGCATATAATATGGCATTCCTCTATTTGAGAACTTTGGTCAGCAAGAGGAAAGGCATCACAAAATAATCTAAAAGCTGAACAAAAATTAATTACAAACCATATACATTTAGCATAACAAAACTAATCTACTATAATAGAACTAAGTCTATAGAAACTACAAGAACCCCTAAACAAAGTTTGCATTGGCCTTTTAAGTATCCAATACAAGTTCACCTAGACATCTTCTTTTATAGAAACCAACATGTGTTTAAACTCAAGAATAGAAAGGTTAAAACAATAACATAGGATCTATAAGGACTTTACTACATGTAATAACTAAAGGAAATCACATACAATAGAACACAAAAAGACAAATCTATATGGACTAAAATCTTAGTTAAAAAAGATCTGTTGAACTAAAACTTGATCACATAATGTTAAAGGGCAATAATGACAAAATTTTCAAATGTAGGTTTTTATGGGCCATGCAAGACAAATGCTTGTATAGACATAACTCTTCATATAAGAAGGTCCATGCAAACTACATTGATGTTATAGAAATGCAACAGAGTAAATTTAGCCATACTTAAAGCTACCCAAAGACATCAGTCTGTTCAGACCTTAAAAATTGAATGTATATACTAAATAGGTCCGCATGGATATTATCCTCCACCTGCAAGGTCTGTGCAGATGTAGGTATAAACATAAAATGTTAGAAAGGAAGCAATTTTGATTACCCTAGAGACAACTCAAAAAGAAAGAACACGAAAAAGGAAGATAAACTCATAGAACTAGAAGTATCAATACACATTAATAAATGAATAAATCAAATGAATACATATTTGAAGCCAATAAGAAAGATCTCCCCTCTCTAATAGAGTAAACCTATTAATATGGGTCTTTTAAACTCTATTTTCATGAAGGATCATAGATCTACAAAGAAAAAAGTAAATAAAAAGAAGAAAGAGTCAACTAAAGATGTGAAAAATAAAGAAAAAGGATGAAAAGCAATGAAAAAAAACTAAAAGCGGAAGGAAGAGCCCTTTAAAAGGGGGGTTTCCTTAGGATTTTTACCCCAAAAATATGGTCTCTTTAAGCTAAGTAAGGTTAGACTACTTCAAAACCTAGTAAAAATGATGACTTCAAGCTTCTTATGTCTTTGTTAATAGAGGATTAGGATTTTAGTGTAGGTTTTTTGGTGAATGAGAAGAAGATGAGAGGAGAAAGGTGCCAAGAAAGACAATTTTTTTTGCAAAAACCTCCTCTTTAAAACCAAACATATGTTAGCATTTTATAGTCCCTAACAAAAATAATTTGTGGGCCATAAAAAATGCATTTCTAGCCTATCGCACCATAAGCCCTAAGGAGATAATAATAATTATAATTACTAGTTAAAGGAACCTACATGTACTATGAAAGCAGTCGCCACCAATCGATTAGGTGCAATGAGTCACCATTGCATTTATGGGTTTGGGGTTAGTTATAAGTAGGGAAGGTATTAGTGTGACACCCCTTACCCCACTCGATCATTGAATTCGAACGAAAAGTGGCACACAACTGATATCTAATTTTTCTTTAATGAAAAACCATAAAATTTAAAACTTTTTGACAACTTTTTATCATGTATTATCTTTTAAAACTTAACTTAATAGAAATGTTTTAAGAGTTCAAACAATTGGGAACATCATGTTAAAAATTCGGCAGCATAATGGCTATACTGGGACACTTTCCCAATATGAACAATAACCTATAATTATAACACTTCTATACTCCATTAATTGATCTCAACACATTTTAATCCTCCTAATCATCCAAAACATTCATAAAATATATTCTCAACATCCATACATCCTCAAAAGAATAACTATAAAAAAATAGTAGCATTTCTTATTTAAGTATACATTACAAAAGAGACTTAGTTTAACAAGAGTTACAAAATATGTTTGAAAATAAGTCTAGGCCCAAATCCTATTGTATAACATATGAGTGCGCCATCATAAATACATCGCATAATATATACATAAAGAAATAGCAAAAAGAGTTTTTACTTGATCTATTTATTTAAAATGAGGATTAACTCTAATATGTTTTTTAACCTACGCACTGTAAAAACAACGATGACCTAAGCATAAATCTTAGTGGTGTATTCAATAT
>CANXYI010687716.1:0-10178 GCA_948208565.1 Hura crepitans
TTCTCTTAAATGATCACATCTCTTAAGAGAAAGATTCTAGTTTGTAAATTATAAAGTTTATAAGCCTTGCAACTAGGAGCACAGCCAATGAAAATACATTTGAAAGCTCTTTCATCAAATTTTGACTTGTGAGGAGACAATTTTGTCACACAACATAAGCAACCAAATGTTTTAAGAGGAAAATAATTTGGCTTCCTGTGCAATAAAATTTCAAGTGAAAATTACCATTGTAAAATGGTAGAAGGTAACTTATTGATAGTATGGGTTGCTGTTAGCAATGCTTCTCCTCAAAACTTTTATGGCAAGTTAACTTAGATGAGTAATCCATCTAACTACTTAGACCAAATGCCTATGTTTCCTTTTGACCACACCATTTTGCTACGGTGTGCAAACACAAGACTTTTTATGATCTAAGTTCAATCAATAATATATGACTTAAGAATTATGTACCATTGTCAGTTCATAAGAACTTGATAGAAGTGTGAATTGAACAAATCGAAAAAATTAACTAAGAATTACTGAGGTTTGTGATTGTGGTACATTAAGAATGTCCATATAGCTATGAAAAAATTATCTACTAGAGTTAACATATATTTTGCCCCAGAAAGAGAACAAATGTTTGTAGGGTCCCTATACATCAACATGTAGTGATTCAAAGTGTTGAGAAGAATCAATAATACTTTTGGGAAAAGATAATCTAGTTTGTTTAGCTAATGGGCAAATGTCATGGGTTTTATTGAATTTGAATTTGAATTGATTGCAACTGGTATATGAGACAATACGATAGAAAAAGGGTGGCCTAATCTTCTGTGCCACATAGAAGTCTCAAGACCACTACATGAAATATTATTAGAAGAATGAGAGATATAGGAACTAGTAGTAACATTTATTGAATAAGAAACAAAATTGACAGTAGAAAAAGAAAAAGAATTTTTATTGAGGACATATAAGTTGCCTGAAAGATGACCAATAGTTAGAACTTCATTACTCAATTGGTCTTACAAAAAAAAATAAGAAAAGTATAAAAGAAATTTTATTTGAGATGTAGCAGCAAGTTTGATCACGAAGACCATATTGTATTTGAAATCAGGCACATATAACACATCCTTAAGAGTAATTCGTGGACTTAAAGAAACGTGTCCAATGTGCTTAATAGATTTGGTATTACCATCAGATAAATGCACTATTCCATTTTTTTGACATAAAAAAATTGAGTGAAAATATACAAGTTAGAACACATGTGACTTGAAGTTCCAAAATCTATTATCCAACAGTTATGCATTATGCCTTGAATAGAACTAAGAGCATAAGAATTAAGAATACATGCAAAATCATCAAAGTAGGTTGTATTCACCAGATTATCCTCTATAGCAGATTTTCCTTTTATGTACTTTTGTATCTCCCATTGAATTAAATCAGAAATAAATGTTACATCAAGAGTGACTGAAGCTAAGTTTTCTTCCAGTGATGAATCAGCCAAGTTTGCATGACATACATTCTTCCTACCTTATTACCCTTTCAATTCTTTGAACGAATTAGGATATCCACATTTTTCGAAGAATGCATCTTCAGTATAACTAGGCCAGCTACAATAATTGCAAAACGTATCATTTTTCTTTGTAGTATCCTTTCACCATTGATTCCCTTTGCTAATATTTCCTTTCTATTGATCTCCAGATCTGACAATAAGTGCACTTCCTTCCAGGTTTCCTCTAGATGAACCATGAATATTTCTGTGTTTTTCAACTCTAATTATCATTAAGCACACCTTATTCAGAAGAGATAAGGGGTCTATCATCAGAACATTGCTTATTAGGCCATCATATAAGTCATTTAACCCCAGTAAGAACTACATGACTTTGTTGGGGAAGTAATTTCATTGATTCCTTTAGATGCTCCACATGTATAACCACCATAGATAAATTTAAGAGTTGGCTCAAGACAATTAAGCCTAACCAAAATTTCTTTAAGTCTATTTGAGTAAGTGGCCATTGACTCATTTGCTTGCTCAATAATTGAAATCTGCTTATTAAGATGAAAGATCTTAGGCTTATCAATTTCACCAAACTTTTCTTCCAATTCCTTCTAAATTTTTCCAGTGGTTGGAGTATAGAGATATTCCTTAATTAAATCTTTAGACATTAAACTTGAAATCCATGAAATGACTAGCAAATCCACACAACTCCACTCCTAGTACTCATTCGGATCCTCATTTTTCATTTCTTTACAAGAACTATCTATAAACCATAACTTGTTCTTTGCCTTCAAAGCAATTTTCATTGATCTACTCAATACAAGACAGTTGTTCAAGGTCAAAGGATTAGAAATGAGTTGCATATTGGGATTATCAAAAGGATGCATAAAAAGAGGGTCATACCTTTATCACGATTCATGAGATCTCACAAGTCTTCGAGTTCGAAATTCCAGATTAGTAACTTATTCCTCATCCATGACGATAGGTGAAAAAATTGAATCTAGTATTATGCACTGACAACAAAAACAGGATAAGAAGGTTCTAATATCATAAAGAAGTCCGGTAAAATACCTAATCTCCATTGAAGAAATTAATCCAGAACTAGAAATGGAAAAAGAACAGTTGAGAGAAAGTAATGTAAAGTGTATTTCTCTTCATACTGTGTTAAGAAAATGGACTCGTGCCTAATTCACCCCAAAAGTTAGCTCAAAGGGAGAGAATTGCACATGCCATTATAAGAGCACAACCATCTTATAATTAAACGATATTCAACACACCCCCTCACGCTCAGGCCGAACATAGCGGGAAGCCTGGAACATGAGTATATGCAGACACCTGCGGGTGGCCCCAACATCGCAACCGGTGGCTATGATACCATGTTAAGAAAATGGACTCGTGCTTAACTCACCTCAAAAGCTAACTCAAAGGGAGAGGATTGCCACTATAAGAGCACAACCATCTTATAATTAACCGATGTGGGATATTCAACATGCTGCAAGAGTACCAAAAAAAATGTATTTGTACAAGTTTTTAAAAGATAATACTAAAGTAATAACAATTCGAACTAATAAAATGAAGTCACCAATACAATTGTGCCAAACTAATAATTTGTTACTACATTAGTAAAATGAGTTACCAATTTACATCTTAACTATTATTTCAATCACTTTTTTTGCTTATATGCAATTTGGTCTAGATAAAAATTTTTCATTTTTATGTATTTTCAAACACTCATTATTAAAAAGAAATTGCAACATAAAAGAAAAAAAAGAAAATAATAAAAAAATCAACTTTCGCCGAGTAGAGAATGAAATATGAATAAATAAAATGCCCAAAAGAAGAACTACCTTAACTAAGAGAAGACACAGAGAAGTGGCTACGGTTGACGACAAAAGTCACATGCAGCATCCCATAATTCATAAAAAAAAAAAATAAAAGAAAAAGGTTTAAAACAGAGAGGCAAGGGTAACTTGATATTAGTAAGAAGAATCTCTATAAAAATTCATTAGAGCAATTAGTCAACTTTTTACGTTTGACTTCTCATCTGGTTTGGAGTTGACCACTTGGCTAATCTTGCACGAGCTTCTTTGGCCTGCAAAATCCACCATTTTCGCAATTAAAGACATCAAAAAGAGACTATTCAGTAAAAAATTATCACATACATAAAAGACTGTATTTTATGAAAATGTCAACTCCTTACCGATTAATCCATGGTAAATTTAATTTATGAAAAAAAAATCTATGATTTTAAGTTTATTTAAAAAAAATAGAGGTTTAAGTTTAAATATATATTCATCCTTTGATACCTCCTTTTCCCAGTCTGATTTTGTTGTTACGATGCCTAATATAACTGTCTGAACAGCCATTCCACCTAATATCATTCCACCCCATACTCCCTGCATAAGAAACACAATTTACATTGAATCATGTTCCTTCTTTTTCTTCTACATTAATAAGGTAAAAATTCAAAATATCCATTTAAATAATTGTTATTTGCTCGATTTATAAATAAATATATATATATTAGCGCAATTTTAAATGGGAATTTTTGTCTTTTTTACACGTTTTATATTGAATTTCATTTTCATTATGATATTCAACCGTTGGTTTAGAAAGTAAAGTCCATGCAATGTTCTTAAATTTACCATGACACCCGAGTTGAAGACCAATCCCATAAGAATTCCAAGTGGGAGACCGATAATGTAGTAGCAGCCAAGGTTTATAAAAGCAACAAGTCTTTGCCATCCTGATCCAACAGCCACTACTGTTGTGCAAAATGTTTAATATTTGATAGAAAAATGGATAAAAGATTCCGATTATTATACATAATAAATGAAAATTTTAATTACTACGATGAAATATTAAATTTTCAATTGTTTTAAGCTTCGAACATTAGTTCGAATTCATAATTTTCTCTTAAAAAAATTTTTTACCTAATAGAATTGGTTGGACACTGTTAAGAAGAATTGTAACTCCTAGGAGCACAGAGAGCTTATCCACCTCTTGAATAACATGAGTACTAGTTGTGAATAGTACTGCAAATTTATCATGTAATGACACAATAATTACACAGATTATTAGTCCAATTATGGTTGATTGCACCACTGACACCGCTGTTGCAAACTTTGCTCCTTTCCCATTTCCAACTCCTAACTCATTTGCCACCCTCACTCTGCAAAATTTTTATATTTTTTTATTTCCTATTTTTGAAGATTTACCCTGATTTCAAAGTCACATTAAATGAATAAATTAAGTCAACATTACCCCGTAGCTGCAAAGAAGGCCAGGGGGATCATAATCTCCCATCCATTAATAGCCATGCTGTAACATTGATCCAAGCACAGTATAGTTAGAAAAAGATTCATCCATTTCTCCAGCGCACGTCTTCTCATAAGAGTTCTACTTTAATCTTAAGAAAAATTACATAAACTGTTGTAGAGAATAATTAAGAGTTCATAATATTAGTTTAACTACCTTTAAAATAGCTTAATTAGTATTTTTGAAGTAACGGTAATTCTACTATTATAAAATTCAGATCTACAAGTCGATCACAACTGTAAAAATGACACCACTAAGTTAAAAATTTCAAACTAATAATTACAAATAGATTGAACAAAGAATTTTCGACTATTAATTCTTCATTTCTATAGACTATGAAATAGTAACATCAGCTAATAAGAAATTTCTTACCATATTGATAGAGCATCTACAGCGACTGTTGCATCTTTAAAGTATCCAGTCATCAGAATCAGTATTCTATGGTACCAATTCTCTGTTGGAATTATTTGGGGTAAAGAAGAAAGGAAAAATAATACCAAAAGTAAAACAAAAAAAGTCTAATATTTCTAATTCATTTTAGAATTAAAATAGCCAATTTGATGTTTTTGCTGAATTAATTTCACAGTCCCTCAACGATCTAAAGCTCTGATATCAACTGTAACGCCCCAGTCACCCCCCTTACAGATATTATCCGCTTTGGGCACTGCCCTTCATGGTTTTGTTCTTGGACAAAGGGAAGGATTTCCCAAGTGGTTACCCATCTTGGTACTGCTCTGATCCAAACACGTTTAACTTCGGAGTTCCGATGGAATCCGAACTATCCTTTTACCCAAAACGCGTCTAGAAGGGATATTACCATCTTCTCTCCATTCCGATATGGGATAGGTTTCCTATCCGACTAAACATGTCCTCCCCACCTTAGGATACAGCGTCCTCGTTGTCATACCGTACTAAGGAGGATCAGGCTCCTTACAATGGTTACACTGAGGAATTTTTTCTTTTCCCTTTGCAACTTTGGCTAGATAAGCTCCTTCAACCATCTGTTCAATTCCCTCTTTTCTCATAGCTCTTCTTTGCTCCTGAGCCTGCAAAGCATTAATTAATTCTGATAAAGTTATTTCATTAATATCTCTTGAATCTTCAAGAGATGAAATTTTTGCTTCAAATCTTTCAAGCAAACTTATGAACATCTTCTCTATAATCTTGTTATCAGGTAGATCTTCTCCCAATAGCCGAATTTTGTTCACTACCGTCATCAGCCGGTCAGAATATTCTTGTATTGTCTCCTTTTCTTTCATGCTCAAAATCTCAAATTCTCTTTTGAGATTTAAGACTTGCATCCTCCCTGTTCTTTCATTGCCTTGATATAATTCTTTCAGCATGTCCCAAGCTTCCTTAGCAGTTTCACAAGTCATAATTCTTGTGAAAATCAATTCTGAGACAGCAAAATGAATTATAGATAAAACTCTTGAAGCTTTTGCTTCTTCTTCTTTATGAGCTCTAATCTGGTTGAGTGTTGGATTATTTACTAGAGGTGGTAGTTCTCTTTCACCTTCAACCCATTGCCACAAGCCAATACCTTTTAGATGAGCTTTCATCTTAACAGCTCACATTTGATAATTTTCGCCTTTGAAAATTGGGGGTGAAAGAATTGTTGAATTGTTGACAGCCATTTTATGTAACAATATTAACAAAAAAAAAAGACCAAGTCTAACATATTGTAATTTTTGAATTAATCTCCAACATTCTCCAAACTGAACCAAACCTAAAAATTAGAAAAAAAAAAGTAAACGAATGATCAAATTAATTAACCAACAATAAGATTAAACTGTTAAGCGAGAGATAAAAGGCAGATAAGAGAGTATACCAAAGCATAACACCAGAAGCAGCAGAAAGCTTGACAAATTCCCATAAACCATTGAAGGCTTCCATGGAAAAACCAGTCCAAGTTAAAGGGCACCTAAAAATAACACAAACTAACAAAGCAAAACTCGTAAACCACCATGATAAATCCAAAGCAATAGCAGCACCAATCACCCCGAAATCCCATACATAGATGCTGAGCCAACAAGTGAATGCATTGATCCCTAAAGCCACCAAAGAAACATAAGCTATAATCTGGTTCTTTATTTGGCACTGTAAGAATCTTTGCAAGAGGAAAAGGAATGCAAAGCTGAAATGCAAAGGCAATAGCCATAAAGCAACCACTTGGGACTCCTCAGCAACATCTTCAGGCTGGCCTAGCCATTTCAAGATCGGAGAAGCAAAGATATAGAATGGCAACAGCAAGAAACTACAGACGAAAAGTACAATCCATGATCTTTGCATGTAAATCCCCAACATGTGGTATCTCTTTGCACCAAATGCTTGCCCACATAGAGTTTCTAATGCGCTCGCCATTCCTAACTAATTAATTTGCAGATTAAGATTTGATACAAATTAAAAAGTTCACAAATTCATTACAAGAAAATGGGAAGTAAAAAATACATACCAGAAGGCCGAAATTGAAGCCGACAATAACAGTGTTGGAAATGGAAATGGCAGCGAGAGGAACATCACCAAGGTGGCCCGCAAAAGCTTGGGTGATAATGTTCATGGAGTAAGTGGCTATCCTGCTGCAAATAGCTCGGCCCGCGATTTGCCATAGTTTCTTTGTTTCAATCCAGATGTTTGTTGAAAGGTCTGTGTTTTCTTGATCGATATCATTTCTATTGAGCACTTCACCATCAGCGGGTAACAAAGCTTCACTGATATCATAATCTCTATTACTGTCACTCTCCATTAATAAAAGAAAAAAGAAAAAAAAGTTTTTTAAGCTTCTCGGATTATCTCGGAGAAGGGTTACAGAGAAAGATAGAGGTCTAAAATATTTCTACAAGTTGCGACAAGTAGATTAGGAGCACAGCTGCATAAGAAGGAAACGAGGAATGATTTTCAAATTTCTTGGATGGAGGCCGCGTTTACGCAGCGCAAATCTAAGAATTTGGATCAATTTGGCACCTGTTAATAAAGGCTTCAATCAATTCAAGTACCCGCAGTGGAAATTTTCTATCAAAATTGGCCACTGCAACCTGGCTCTTTGTATACAGAAATTTTTCTAAATGGGGTCTCGGCTATGCTCCCACCATCGGTACTAAGTTCTAGTTTTTTTTTTCTTTAAAATATTTAATTTTAAAAAATTTTATTGATCCGATTTATTCGAATTCAAAATTGAATAAATTTATTATTTATTTTTAAATTTAAATTCAAAATATTTAGTTAAAAAAATTATTTAAATTTTAGCTATATGATTAATTCGAATTATAATCTATGGTTAAAAAGTTTGGATTTACTGTTCTCGTGGGAGAACTGCAGACAAGCTGGGTTGAAATGCTGGAATCACAATTATGATTTGCACTTTTCGGCTATATCACAGCTGATTCAGTCGATACGATGGTCATTGTCTCTTTGATGACGCAATAATTAAATTCTTTTTTTAATGTTATGTATTTATTTAAAGTTTGGATGTCATTTATTACGCCGGAAGACACAACCTTTGTGTCTTTTCGATTTCCTCCTCCTTTTTTTTTAATTTTTTTTTATTTTCTTATATACTGTATTTTTTAGATCATTTATACTCACTTTTGAATCTTATTTTTATAGAATATTTAGTTTAAATTTATAGATTTTAAGTTTCATTAAATACGGTATTAATTAATTTATTTTTTATATAATTTTTATTTTTTAAATGTCCTTTATATTTGATATTGTAAAAATTTTATATTTAATAAAATTTTATAAATTCTCACTTTTCAAATGCATATTTTATCTTATAATAATTTTAAACAAATATAATTACTTTGATTCAATAAATTAATTAAAATTATATTTATAATTTTAATTTAATTAAGAGTGTTTTTTATTAGGGATGACAGTAAATCAGTTATTTTCACACGTATAATTCGCTCCAATCTTAATAAGTCATTTTCTTTACTAATTTTATTACATACATTAAGTTTGAATATTAATTACTAGATAATGGTATCCAAATTTATTTATATGATTTAATAATTAATTTTAAAAAATATTTTTTAAATATTATACAAACTTTATATTATTTATAAAAATATTGTATAATTTACATTTTTCAGATAAATCTAATTTTTTTTGCTTCAACTATAATAATAAGTTGCGTTTGGGTATTAATTTTATCTTTACACTGGCAGTTCTTGGAATGGTATTCCCCACTTTCATGGTGGAAAAAACAGTTTCTCAAAATTGCTCAAGAAAAAGACTTGTGGAAAAAGTCCCAAGATATCCATTCTTAATATACAGCAGTCTTTATTTTTCACAGGCCTTACTTTTTCAGAACTGACAGACAATTGCTGTGGACACAAAATCAAGCATTTCACTGGAAAACATTCCCTAAACTTCACCCATTCAGGGAAGAGACTCAGGAAAAAAGGCAACTAAGAATATTTCTGTGTGAGCTCAATAATTTCAACCCATGGACTACAATAGCCCCTATCCTCTGCACTTCTCTTGGTCCTAGTGAAAATTGGAACCACCATTTAATTCCAACAAGAACTCCTCCAACAAAAATTTTCATTCTTCCAGAGCCAAAGAAATCAACTGAAGAGCCCAGTGAGCCCAATCCAACTGGTCAAGATTCAACTTTCCAGGACTCTCAAGACCCATGGGACTATAGAGAGTACGAGCCCAGCCCAAGTTATTCTGATCCAAAAGATATGAATATGTCACCATCACATGAACCAATCAATAAGTGAGGACCACCTTATCTGTAATATCTGTAGTAGTTATCTTGTCTACCAATATGTATAATTATTGTACCTACTCCTGTCACTAGAGGCTACCTAATCCTGTCAGTATTGGCCAACTAACCTTATCTTATCGGCCAATAAGTTTGACAATTGTCTTTTTTTATTATGACTGAGTCAGGAGTCCTGTAAAATAGTGTGCTTGTAATGGCTTATAAAAAGCCTTATGTATTGAGAATGAGGCAGAACCAGTTTATGGAATTTTGCCCTTATTAAATAAAAATCATGTTCTCTTAAACCTTTTCTCTATCTCTTATAAAATTGATTATAGAAAGATAGCAATGCGATCTGAACTATGATAAGCTACGATTCTCAATCAAGTCATGAAGATCTAAGAGGACAGGCAGGCCTCAGAGATGAGTTGAGATTGGCTAGCTAGTCATAAGTGGTCTTATGGCTTAATTGGGGCTCTCGGCCCCTTGTGGTATCAGAGCCCTGTTGCTATTTTTCTGTAAGAAATTGTTGTAAGAGGTAGAAAATTCATCTTAATGGCAAAATCTGAAACTGAAAGTAAGTCTGAAGCTCTTTCTCCTACTATTTCTAAACTTTCTTCTCCCTCTCTATCATCTTCAACCACCAAAAAACTTGACTTTCTGTATGAATATGAT
>CANXYI010687837.1:0-22313 GCA_948208565.1 Hura crepitans
TATATATATATTCAATGACATCACTAAGAACTTAGAATGCCTGTACTGGGTCCTGAAAGCAATCTTAATACCATTAACTTCCTGAAATCCTCAGCTAATATAATCCAGATCTCAAATCAATTTCAAAATAATGAAGACCAACCACTCTTAGATGATCAAGAAGATCATCCACTTAGATAGGTACACAATCACTCTATTTAATTACCCTTAAAATAATGTATAACTCGATCGACCTGTCTTTCTTTCTTATAGATAGCCTAAACACTCACTAAGGAGTTATACTAAGTCTAGTAAAACCCCCATCACATAGCCCTTTATAGCTATGTCCTCGGTGCTTTTATTTTAACAAATGCCATTCTATATAAACAATAAGCACTAAAGCAATACCAGGATAAAATCTAATATCAAACTTTGCTCGCTCTAAGGCAGTAAGCTTGATAGCTCATTAGGGAGTATATAGAAACTTAGATAAAATTAGAATGTATGCTAGATCACCAAATGTGACACCCCCTACTCGATTCTCGAAGAAACCCAATAAGCAGTGCACTTCCCCCTAGTTCACCCATTATACTTCTCTCACAATCATTCATTTAACTTTTACCTATACAATACTAGCCAAATATATATAACTCCAAATTTAGTTTAGTCAATTCTTATAGTCTATTTAAGTTCATATTATCTTATTCACACTATTTCAAAAAGAATCTATCATAGTCTAGTATCATCTAAAAATTTGCAGCATGACGGTTGCCAAGACCATTATCTAAAATTTACTATTCACCTGTAAACACTTCAATAATATTTATCATATCTCCTGGACCCATTTTGTCCCCTATTCTCAACCTATCATCAATAGCTATCATAAATTAAACTTAGGCCTCAAGCCACAGATAAAAGGATGCATATATAAAGCCTCAAGCTCACATCAACCTCACACATCATAATTGAACATACATTCATAAGAAAACATAGAAAGTTATTCTATTTACATCAAAAGATTATGCTTACTTATATAAATCACATAAATAGAGCTTAAATATAGGGTCTCTACTCACTTCCCACCTAGGTATATGGATATCAAAACTATACAACATATACTTTATATTCCTTCACGGGTATCCTTTAAACTCTTACCATTATGCTTCTCAAGGAAAAATTCCACTGTTGACTTCTTGCACACAAAAATAGGTATGTTGAGTATACGAGATACTCATTGGTTAACTTAAAGCATTTAAATCATGGTATTATGTCTTGTCACACTTGTGTAGTCCACTAGCTAAGTTAATCTTATTATTTAATTCAATTTACATAACAGGGTGCCCAATTATTGAAATACCCCTAGGGCATTTATATGTCATGAAATATCCTTTTTAACTCACATAAATTATTTTTAGTTGTTTCTATGACTCATAACTTGCATATTTTACTTTAATCAATTTACTTAACAACCTATGTGTAAAATGACCAAAATACCACTATGGCCTGCATTTTATCAGTTACTCAAAAAAATATCCATTTATGCATAATTGTTATTGCCATGATCAATCTGATTATTTATTTAATTTAATTCATTAGCTCGACAAGGAAGATGACACTTAAAAACACTGGATCTAGAGGGAAAATAAACTAGTGCTGTGGTCCCCATTCTGGACCGATACCACTACACTGGCATGTGTGCTATAATGGAGATCAGCTGTAGCCTCTCCAAATGCAAGTGAATAGTATTTATGTGACATAATGTAGATCAGCCGATAGGCCTCCCCAGCCACAAATAAAAATCATCAACAATTGGGTGACATAATGGAGATCAGCTCTTAGGCCTCCCCAACCACAAATAAGTCTCACTGCCTGAACATCAGACAATGAGCAGCTGCAAAACACTAAGTTGACTGGTCAACCCATCTAGTAGGCGTCCAACTAATGGGCCAAGTAGCTCATTTTAAGTTTATTTATTAACAAAAAAATATTCTTGTAATATGTATATTCAAGAAATAGACAGTTAAAATTTTTATCACATACTTTAATTTTTAGCTGGTCTAGTATAGCAACATTTTAGCTCTATCAAGTAAAAATTCCAAACTAATCTTAAGTCTTATTATTGCCAAAATTCATGTTTTAATATGTTATGATTTAACATAGCATTAGTTCTCAAGAAACTAACACTTTTCTGTCTAATGACATTTTTGGTTCAGGTACTGGTCAACTAGACAGTTTTAGGTTATTTCGACAACATTTCAATATACAATTCTGGGACTATTTTAAGTCCAAATTTAACACATCTTTCAACATCTTTTTAACCATATTTCTAGGCACAAAGACAAACATAAGTGTGCCAATTCCATGGCCAAAACATAAGCACTAATGCCATTCTTACATATGTTTCAAATCTAGCCCCAAGGGCATAGTTAAATATGCAATTACATAGCCCCTTTTAAGCCACATTTTAAGTACTTGTTTTAGGCCATATCTACATGTTTTCATTCAATCCTTTTAGCCATTTCAAAGACATATTCTCAAGGTATATTTTATCTTATCAACATATCATATACATTGTTCAAATTCATGGTCATTATAAGCCAATTTTCTAGCCATTACAATGCATGTACTAAACATTTCCTTTGGCCACATTACAAGCTATGTTAGCATTAACATGCTCTCAAATTATCAAAGAGAATTATGCCTATTTCCTTATTTATTATATCATACAACAATATTCATTCATAGTTATATTCCATGGACACAATTACACACACACATAACCATTTTTAATCTAATTCTATAGCCATTACAATTTACTTGCATATCACTTTAACAAGCTTAAATTTCATGCCATAAAGCCATTCATCAGCTATCAGGTACTAAAGAAAAAAGGACATAAAATTCCATTCCTTTTCATATGAGATCAATATTCATCTATACATATTTACAATAAACACAATCATACTTATGCACACCTAATTTTAAGCCAATTTTCGTAGGTTACCAACCATCACACATAAAGTCCACTAAAAGTAGTCCTTCGGTACAAGCATGAAAGGCATGTTTCAACATAATTTCCAACCACAATGGCCATATTCTTCATTCTACCACACAAAGAAATTTTGAATTTACATTTTAGGCAGCAAACTTCTCATCCAAATAAACATACACATCGAAATTAGCAAGTATTTGAAAATAACTTTGCAAGCACTGTGAAACATATCTCTTAATTTTAATAAGTTCTCACTTATTCAACACTATCAAAGATGAATTGAAACCTAAGCTTAACAATCCAGCCATCCTAAATCAACATTCAACATCTTAGGGACCTCAAGACTTGAAAAAAAATGCTTGAAGTTCACTTACATATTCACTTTAGAGGTGCCATTCCCACCATGCCTAGACTTCTAGCCTCAAATTTCAGCCCCCTCGGTGACTCCTCCTCTTTTCTTTAAGACTTTTCCTAGCATCATTTCACCTCAAACCAAACCATACACATCCCCACATGGGTTAGGTACCTCAAAAAATTAGTTCCAGCCATAAAAACCAAGAAAAATCAAAGGGGAAGAAAGGAACTCACCTTTGGCACCCCTGATGGACACTCACCTTTGGCACCCCTGATGGACTTATTCTAACCAGATAACTTTGGTGAATTTTAATTCACAACTTAATGCTCCTTTGGCCATGATTCATTTCCTATAAGATCACTAAGTAAAAGATCACTAACATCCTAACTTGAATTTAGGAACCCAAAAAATCTAGAATGGAGCTAAGGAAGATAATGAAAAAGGGAGAGGGAGGTGGGTGAGGCATCAGTTCCAATTACTAGAAAGGAAAAAGAAAATCCCCCTTTGTAAGTGGATTTTCCACTTGTCAAGTGGCCTTACCACTTGTCAAGTGGCCTTACCACTTAGCATGCATTCCATACTAGCTGGCCATGTGTGGGTGGATCCCACAACCACCCGATCTAACCCGAAATGGCTCAATTTTTTTAAAAATGCTAAAAAATTCACCAAAATTCACTCAAACATCCAAAAATGACATTCTTAATTTTAAAATTCATATTTGAATCTCCTCTGCCTACTCATAAATTTTTGTGGCCAAATTCATCGATAAGGCAGTTTTTAAACTACCTCAATTTGCATGCTAACCTAAAAAATTATGAGAATTTGGAAACAACCTCCGATTCCAAAAATTCTTTCACCGTTAGAATCAATGTGATTTTTGAGATTTGAGATATGCTATTTATAGGTTAGTCCTGGCACATCTTAGGTCAATCTGGGCCTGAAAATGTTTTATTACATGGATGCATTCCTTACTATTTAAAATGAATTATTGGTTTTGCTAAATTTTTAAATTTTAACTTTTTCACTGACTTAAAAGCCCCCCAATGTTTCATGATCGATGCCATTACCTCGATCCATGTGTAAGTAACCTAACAACCCAAGCACACTTCTCGAACCCTATGACATGGTTCACGGAGCCTCAGAGAATGGGTATTGCATAATTACATATCCCAAAAGTTTGCTAGAGGTAACTCCAAAAGCACATTTTTCTTTGTGTTAAGCCTTAAATTTTATTATCCCACTCAATCTAAGAATTTCTCTAAGGCATTCAATGTCTTTTACTAGTTTTAGATTTCACTATCATATCTAGGTATACCTCTACTTCCTTATAGTTCATGTCATGGAATAAGTTTATAGCCATAAGTTGATATGTAACACCTACATTTTTTAATGTAAATGGCATGATTTTGTACCATTGTTCCCCATTCTATAATCAAGGTGATTCTTATCATACCTAAGAGTGCTATTAAGATTTGGTTATATCTTGAAATGCCATCAGTTAGGAATACATGCCTATAAATTGGCGATATCTATTAGTTCAGTAATTAATAAGAGTGAAAAGTCATCTATAGGGTAGCTTTATTTAGATCTCGATAGTCCACACACATTCTTAATTAACCATCCATTTTAAGTACCAAGATTGGCTACCCAAATGGGAACCCTACTACATCTAAGAATTTAGCATCTATTGGCCTTTTTACTTAATGCTTGACTTTACAAGCCTATTCAAGTCTCATTCTTTAGAGCTTCTACCTCATATGCTTATTATCAGGGTAGGTTAGCTGTTGGGCTATGTCTTAATCAATTATGGGTATGTCATCATATGACTAGGCAAATGCCTTTTCAAGCCACTTCATGATTTCTTCAATAAATTTCCTTTTTGTGGGAAATAGACCATACATTAGTAATATGATTTTGGTGTTTTATTTATTTAATGAATTGTATTTTACTGTATGGATAGAGTTATTATTGAATATACTTATTAGAGGATTATTACTACATGTAGTGCCACCAAGTAAGATGTCATATAATTAAGCAAAATTATAAGGAACATTATTGAATTAATGATCATTAAAAAAATCAAATGCTAAAAAGAAATCATCTAGGTATTCTCAAATATATCATCTAATTTATTGTCTATAAACTCTTAAGCAAATTATCTTATTACTGTGATCACTTTAGGGGATACAAACTTTTCATTTTGTCACCCTTCAAGTTATGTATTCTATCTTTATGATCTCTTCTTCATCATCCTTTAACTTTGCTTTTTTATACCCTCAATTATCTATTATGTCTCTAAAAATTTTGGAAGAGGTTTAGAGCATGCCATTGATTTGTATAGGTTCAGATGAGCTAGTATAAGGACTTTATTAATGAAAAAGAAACTCAACTTGTTCCCTTGCTTTAGTGTCATCTCCATCTCTTGGTATCTTAACCCCTTTTCTATTTATTTGCCCTTCGTAGCTTGGGAAGTTGGCGATTTCTTTACCATTTTTACCTAGGACCATTCTTAGAAAAAGCAACATTTTGTCATAAGGTTTGATATACAGGGATCCATTTCATCTTCATATATCATGGTTACTTGAAATCCCATTAGTTGAGGTTGTTCTAAATTTAAGCTTGTGATGGTGTCCCTTACTATGAAAGCCTTTATTTCCACTATTTTAGTGCTCATGGCAAATTTATCATTTAGTGAAGAGTAGATAGAACTCCTACAAATTTAGGGAACTAAAGTGGCACAAATGTCATTAGTATGTCATGAATGGTGAAGATGAGCTCATTCTCAATTGGCCCTACCTTTACCATAGTAGTAAGATTTTCTTTCACGTGTCATTTAAAGCCATTATAAGCTCGGATTACCATATTAAGTACTTCTAAATATTTTGTCTTTAAATGAAGGACTTTTATGAGTTTATATGGTATTACATTTATGGCAAATCCATCATCTACTAAAGTATATGTTCCATGTTTTCCTCTTATTTTAGTATCATTGTATAAAGGCTTATTGTGATCCCTTCCTTCCTTTAGGAGCTCTTTATTAGAGAAAGAGATGGGACGTATTGTATTGTTTAAGATTTAATTAGCTACCTTTTCAAGTGTAGTAGTGGTCATTGTAATGATAGAATCTAAAGCTTTTACTATAGCTTCTCTATGTTTTCTTGATGCCATCAAGGCAACTTATGCACTAGCATAAACTCGAGCCTTTTTGAGTTGTTTTAGGACAACATCATTTTCTTCTTCTTCTAGTCCAAGGCTTTCTTTACCCATCTATTTATCCTTTTCATTACAAAGCTTCCAACTTTTAATGATGTTGTTTATATTAGTAAGTTTTCCATTACTTACATCATCCCCATATTCGGTCTTTCCTCCTTTATCACTATGTTAAATGTTGAGTCATAGAGTAGCCACCTAACTTGTCTTTACATCAACGAATGAGTCTAGTATGAATATCTCAATAAAACATGAGTTAATAGCTAAGATGCTTAAAGAAAATGGTTTCATTTTATTATTGGGCAAGGGATTATTCTTTATGCTAAAAGAATGATTACTTGGATAACTTAAACTTCTATTATATATTAAACCTAGAATGATATAATAGAAGAGAATGCAATTGTTAGTATCATACCTTTTGCCTTAGTGATGCTAAAAGTAGGCATCTAGATCACATTTGGCTAGTAATAGCTTTGGTAATGGTATAGAATCAAGTGGTATGTGTGATGCCAATCCTATTGACAACCAAAACTGCCTAAACTAGGTAATCCTAATACACCAATAAGAGGATTGCCACATTATATGCCTAAGGCACCAAAAATACTCCTATATACATATTAACTATATAGTATTCACATATAGACATATGTACAACATTTAAATCCATTCCATGTTTATAAAACCAATATGGCACCTTTAATGACATCTACTATAACACATATATATCTAACTGGTAGCCAATTTAGATGTAGGATCTCAAGTGTCCAATTTACCCACTATGCTTACATTACACATTATTTAACACTATTTGACTGACTCAATATAATCATTTTATCTAGTACCTAACATGCTTTTATCACATTCAATTAATACATGAAAAGATATAACAAGATTATTATTGAGGTTTAATAAACTATTTAGTAAAACTGCTATTTAAATGGTTGATATATATATTGGATAAATAATCTAAAACCACTACCCATCTATGTGGGATTAGTATTATATGCCATGTCTATGACATATTAAACATATAACATTATTTGTCAATATTAATTTCATAAGGATAGTGAATGTGTAAATTTAACACGCAAGCAATACTAGTGGTGGACTCTTCTTACTTGCTCAGTTATCTTGTAAACTTCTGCTATTTCTAGGACTTAATCTATTGCTTCACTTGTCTGATTTTAAATTTATGCATTAGCAAAAGCCAATGGCACTGAGCAAAAATGCTCAGTGGTGTATTCAATAGTTATGAAATCAACCTTTATCTCACCCTTATATCCTTAGTTGAGAATTACATCTTAAAATTTTCATGTATATTTGGTTCTCTCATACATGTGCTTATTACTCTATAGTAGCAAGTTTGTTTTGGCATTTATCTTGGGTGTGTTCCACTAATTCTATTTAAATTGTGCATTCCCTTCATGATTTTCCCATTTGCTATTATCCTCTGCTAATTGGCTTCTATGAGTCTTTATATTCTACTTTTAACTTCTCTGCTACCTTAAATTTATTTCTACTATCATATTTATGTAGGGAATTTTTTACTCTATAGTAACCCTTATTCATATGGCTTAATTGCAATGCATTATCTCATTTATAAGGTAAATTACATACATTCAATTTCATTTATTCTTATGCCATCTTATTTATGTTAAGTACCACCTTAGCTTATTTATAGCATGGCATTTAATTCACATAATTAAAATCCTACTACTTATACTTTACATTATTGATTACTCTTAATCATTCTATTATCGTTTCTTTAATTGAATTCAAATTTACTTACTTAATTAGCCTATATTCGAGAGACATTTATCTGAAGATGGAAAACGGGATCTATCAATTATGCAGTGATCCATATTTTTGACCTACACTGCTACTACACTAGCATCACAAAAAATGGCGCGTGTGATGGCCCTATTGAACCAACACAACGGCTCTTCCTACATCAAAAAGGAGGATGTATAGTAGCTATAGGACCTACACTACTGCTGCACCCGCATTGAAAATGAGTGTGGAGTGGCGTTGAACCTATGTTATAGCTACACCTACATCATCATAGTATCCTAGCAGCTACTATAATTTCTTAGTTGACTGGTGAATCTATACAGTAGGTGTCTAACAAATATGGGCTTTATTGAACTTAATCAAGATCATTAATGCCATGTTCATTTATTATTTCTTTCATATATGTGCACACAATAGTTCACTACATAATTTTTATTTTCAAGTTATATCCTTAATTTCTAATTTGTACCTCTACTTATTCACATGTTATATTTAACCCATTCCTTACTTCCTCAACTTGTTCATACTTAATAACACATGCGCCACACATTTTAGCAACACCATTGATCATATAATTACTGTCATTTTATTTGTATACACATTTCACCAAGTCATTTAGTCATAATGCATAATATGCACACATACTTTCAAATTCTATCATAATATCCATGCCCTATCTTAATTCGAATTTCTATCGAATCTATTGTACTTCTTTCCCTTGACATTTTTATTATTTACTTTATCCATTCACATTTACATGTGTACATACATATATTCACTTTCTTATTTTCCACCTAATTAATTTAGTTTATTTTAATTTATTTGGTTAAGTATATTTAATTACTCGTATATTTTTACATGTATATAGTGTCCTTTTTCTTCAAATGATTTTTCCATTTTTATTATCTACATCATTGTCTTCTTGCATTCTTATTTTTCTTATTTTATTTTCTTGTTGTGGCTAAGTGATTTGCTAAGTATTTATTTATTTCTATTAAGTGCATTTAATTTAATTTGATTAATTGTCCCATAATCATTATATACTTTCATTTACCACAGTACTTAAGTATTTAGTTCCTTAACTAATGATTTTACCTCAATTTACTCTAGGATTACTTTCACTCACTTTGTGCATCTTCATATATAGTTTTCAACCCAAGCTTACTTTTATACAATTAGGTTCATTTTATTAGACATATACGTAGTATCATTTCTAATTATTAATTAAAATCTTAATTAATTCATTTATTACATTAATAGGGCATTCTTTTATTTATAGCCACACATAATTTCAGCCTCCCTTTATATGTTAAGCTAGAAATTTATCCCTAAGGTTTTAAATTATTTATGCAAAGCAATTTAATCCTAACACATTTTTATACTATTAATTTCTCTAACTATGCCATATATTGTATCAGCCCAAACTTGCTTTTATATAATTAGGTTAATTTTTTGAGACATATACATAGTCTTATTTCCAAATATTCATTAAAATCTTATTCAATTCATTTTTTCCATTAATAGGCAAATTATTTTGTGTATAGCCATACAAGGTAATTTTTGCCTCCCTTTTTATCTTAAGCAAGAAATTTATGTAACACTTGTAAATTGAGGCTTCATGTATAGTACCTCCGAGGATTAAATAGTGTTCTGGGGAAGCCAAGATGCCTTTGTAAGGGTAGAGGAGCTAGATACTTGTCGTAGAACTTTGATGGGCTATACAATATTGAAAATGAAATAATTTAAAATTTTAGTAGAATAAATAATTAATTTTAGCCAGTAAACAAGTGAATAGTGACCTAAAATGAGATTATGCCAGGAATGACCTGAGACGTGCTTGGATAGACCTAAAAATAGGACACCATGAATACAAAAAATTCTATTGACTTCATTGGTGAATGACTTTTTAATTTTTTGAGACCGTTTGATATTTTTTTTAGAATTTATTATTATAGCCAGTGAATAGTACACCTACATGCCTTTGGAATTTGAACTTGAAATTTTACGTGGCTCTAAGTAAGGATAATTTAAGATTTTTAGAATAAAATTGATTATGCACAGATGAATTTTTAAAATTTTTCAAATTTTAAGGCAAAATTGGACTAATTTTGGCTATTAAATCACTATGTGTCGTGATCTAACCATGCCAATTTCCCATATATAAGCCCTAAACATATGGGAAGGCCACATAAGTGATAAAAAGTCATGTTCTAGATCCCTTTCTTACCATAACCAATTACACCTTTACAGGAATAACCTACACCATTTTCTTCAATTTTCTATAATAATTCTACCCAAAACCTTGCATAATTTATATGGGGAATTAACCTCCATGATCCATAGAACATCATACAAGTGAGAATACCCAAAAACTAGCTCTTAAATGGAAGATATAAGTATGGAGTGATTAGTGAATTTTTTTAGTGTAAGTGTTCTTTTCTTAGTTTTTTATTTTTGTTTCATGTAGCCTTGATAATTCTAAGAAAAGCCATATTTGGAGATTTTGATTTGGAGCTTTGTAAGATTTTATATGAATTGTCTAAGTTCTAGGTCACATATATAAGTTCAAAGACAAGGGTTCTAAGGCCATTAAGTGTGAAAGAAAGGTGGAAATCAACCTTAGTTATATGGATTTGCTATAATTGATGCTTGCCAACATGGGTTTGTATGTGTACATGCATGAACATGTGTTTGAAAGTTTTGGTTCATACATGTGTGTGCTTGAATTAAAGTAATAAATATGTCATAATGTTAATGGCATGATAAAATTGTGATAAGGATGTGTTTTGGACTTAAATGGCATGTGTATGTATGGTCATATGTATGTCATGTATGTCATTGCATATACATATATGCACAATATGTGTACATTATGTATTATAATATTAATGATTATGTATTATAATGGTAATAACATTTGTGACATAAAGTTACATGGCATGTGGAAATAGATGTATGGTAATGGCATGATACATGGTTATGGTTATATATGGCATTATGATAAAGATTAGTGTATATAAGGTATGATAAGAAATTGGTAAAGAAGAAAGTACACTAAGCATGAAATGAAGATTACTATATGGCATATAAGGAGATATATGGAATTTGAGTATTTTACGATTTATTTCACATGAAAGAATTATGGTAAAATGATGATCAAATATGGTGATGGAAGTGTATTATTATGATAGGAATCCTTGCTTGATAAATGATGGCATGAGGCCATGAGAAGAATGAAAAATGACATATAATTGTCTAGTGAAGAAATGACTTGTAAATATCTAGTAAAAATGAGTAGATGAATTTAACAAATATTTTTCTCTTAAGAATATGGAAATAAATATATTAAATGAATAGTAAATAAAAAATGATTAATAAACTGTTGGCCAATTAGTTAGACACCTACTGGATGGGTTGACTAGTAAATTAGGGATTAACAGCTACTAGCAATACTATAACTTTAGCGCTATAATTATGATGGCGGGTGTAGCTGCCTAGGTTGAGAGGTTAACAACTGCACTATATGGATACAACCATGGTGGTTCCTAGATAGGACTACTACACTGAGTGGGTGTAGTCACTGAGGTCTTGATATAAACCACTACACTACGTGGGTGTTACCACGATGGTCCTGATGAAGGCCACTTCACTATATAGGGTTGGTGTAGCTACCGAGGTCTCGAGATAGGCCACAACACTATATAGATGCATCCACGGTGTTTTCATGATAGGACCACTACACTATGCGAGTGCAGCCGCTAGGGTCCAAAATGTTGGCTGTTGCACAGTTTGGATTTCCCTGTCATCTAGTGTTTTAAAGTGGCATCTTTCTAGTTTTGACCTATATTGAAAATAAATGTTATGGATAATAACTATAAATACTGAATGAATAATATATATCAAATAAAGACTATAACTTGAGATTGGTAATATAAGTTAACATGATAGAATAATAATTTAATATTATTTTAATAATACTATTTTTGTATACTACATTATGGATGTTTGATTTTTGTGAGGCATACATGATTACATGACATGCTTTTATTGCATTCAATTGACCATTAAGTTATATACTCAGCATATTGGTGTTCTAATATGCAGGTTGTTGATATACTAGTTATCCAACATCAGTGTATTTTATGGTGTAACAAATAGACATTTGAGGGTATCATTCTATACTTTGATGGTTTTTATTCGGCACCCATGTATACGTATGTGTAGGGTTGGGCTTAACTAGGCTAATACTGGATATATGTACATTATAGATCTGACATATTAATGAATACCTAGTATGATATAAATATTTGTTTTGTCTAATAGTTGTGGGCCCCAGACCTATGTGTTGATGTTTGTGTGCTATGTTATAATGATATTGGGAATAAAGGACTAGAAGGGTCTAGGAGATGATAGAGAATTGAGTATGATCTTAGAAGTGCTTTTTGCAAGTATATATTTTAGGGTTAGTTACTTAGGTAGCTGTTATGCTACCTAAATTTTCATAAAATGAACAACTAGTGTAAAATATAATTTTGTCAACTGGAAATATATTTTTATCATATGAATATAGTTAGTGTAAGAGGGTTATATGAAAGGATTTAAGAAAATATATGTATGGATAAATAAATTCACTGATGACATTAGTGTTAAATGAATGAGCACCAGGAGCAATTTTAGGAGGGGTGACCAGTGGGAAGTAGCATACCTTGTCTGGTTCCTTTAAGAATAGGTAGGGGGTGTTACATTTTGTTGTATCAGAGTAGGTTTAGGCATTTGTAGTCTTAGTATACATGAGTGCTAGTGTCTAAGGCTCTGTGGTTTTGATAAAGCTTTACTACATGAGGTTAATAAGTTATTATTTTTGTAAAAACAAGATGAGTTAACGGGTCCCACCAGACATAGGAGAAGAGGTAGCTAGCCATGCTCCTACTACCATCCATGGAGTAGAGTTTAGTGTAGCCACTTTAGAGCACAGTGACACTGCACAATAGCCACCACTGTAGGCACAGCCTTAGACCCAAGCCTCACTAGATTTGCTACAATAAATAGTAGAGATTTTGAGGTATACATCTATAGTAGCTCTACCACGTCCTCCACCTCTAGCACCATTACAAAAGAAATCTTTGGATAGGGTAAAGAAAATATGAGCTGTGGATTTTCTTGGCACTAGGGAGGATGATGCTACCAAGGCAAAGTACTTGCTAGAAAGGACATTGAGGATATCAGAGTAGTTAGAATGCACAATACAGGAGAGTCTGAAATGTACAACTTCACTACTCTAGGGAAAGGCTTACCACTACTATGACACTATGAGAAAGAGGAAAGCTGTTACATATAAGGTGACTTGGGATTGGTTTCAAAGATTAAGAAAAAGTATATCCCTAAATCATACAATGACAAGCAGAGATAGGAGTTCTTTGATTTGAAGCAGGGTAAGAGATATGTTACCGAGTATGAGAAAGACTTAGCTAGATTTTATAGATATGTAGAGAGTTTATCCACACAGAGGAGTAAAGATGCAAAAGGTTCTAGAAAGGCCTCAATGTGGAATCACAAATGCAGATAGTAACCACTAAAATTTGTGATTTTTAAAGTTAGTGGTGGCAACCTATGACATGGAAGAGGTGTTATAAGAGAATAGAGATCTATTCCAGAAGAATAAGCCATTTGCAATAGTCTAGACTAGTATAGTACCTATGATTGGCAAGAGATAGAGAGTTCCAATATCAGTCTCAGCTGGTACAACAGCCTTAAAGATAGGCCTAGCCACAAAGGTTAGGTCAGGCTTCTACATTTATGCCTCAATCTTCATAATAGACCTCTAGTGCTCTAGCATCAGTAGCTAGGGGTACACCTTAGACATGTAATACCTATCATAAAAGGCTCTAGGGGAGATGCAAGCTAGTTGGAGTAGGAGAGTGTTTCATTTATGGAGCCAAGGATCACTAACAAAGAGATTGCCTACAGAGGATAAGAGGATCATCCTCGACACAGGTATCCACAGCATCATAACAGGGTAATAGGCAGAGGCAGACTATAGATGATTAGCCTAGTAATAGCAAGGGAACTTGATCATTGGCTAATTCCTTAGTGAGGTAATATGCCATCAGAGCTCGGGAAGAGGTAAAATCTCCTGACTTGATAGTCGGTACATTTTATTTATTTGATGCACCAATATTATCTTTGATAGACCTTAGGTTAACTCATTCATATATATACACTACCCAAGTGAGAGATAGAGTTTTAGAACTCGAACCTATAGATTTAGATATTTAAGTTAGTAATCCCATTGGACAGAGTGTGATAGTGAATAACATATACATACATTGTCCTCTGGTGATTTAGGATCAGTTGTTCCTTACGGACCTTACTGAATTACCTTCTCATAAGTTTGACATCATTCTAGCTATGGATTGGTTGCTGAAACATCAAGCTATAGTTGATTATAAATAAAAGTGGCTTACAGTAAGGACAGTTGAAGGAAGTGAGGTGATAGTTCTGGGTGAGAAAAATATCTTGGTGATTATTATATAAGCTATTACAATAAGACAGCTCATCCGTAAAGGATGTGAAGCTTATATAGGCTATGTAGTTGATACCTACCACTCTATGCTTAGCCTAGATCAAATTTTAGTTGTGTCAAAATTCCTAAATTATTTCCAAAATAATTACTAGGATTGCCTCTACAGCGATAGTTGGATTTTGAGATTGAAGTGTATTTGAGTACGACTTTGGTATATATCACTCTATACTAGATGGCACCTATAGAATTGAAAGAATTAAAGGCATAGTTGTAGGAAACATTAAATAAAGGGTTTATCATGGTAAGCACCTCACCTTAGGCAACACCCATGCTATTTGTGAAGAAGAAAGATGAGTTACTTCAGTTATGCATAGATTACAAACAAATGAATAAGGTGAAAGTAAAGAACAACTATTCCTTGCCCAAGGTTGATTATCTCTTCGACTAACTAAGAGGTGCTAGTGTATTTTTAAAGATTGACTTGAGGTTATTATACTATCCATTGCTGGTTAAAGAGTCTAACATACCTAAGACTACATTCAGGACTGGATACAAGCACTATGAGTTGCTACTGATGCCTTTTGGACTTACTAATGACCCAGCTACTTTTATCGACCTGATGAATAGGACTTTTAAATCTTATTTAGACCAGTTTGTGGTAGTGTTTATTAATGATATACTAGTTTATTCTAAAACTCAAAAGGAATATGAATAACATCTCATAATTGTGTTACAAGCCTTGAGAGAGAAATAGTTGTTTGCCAAGTTGAGTAAATGTGAGTTTTGGCTAGAAGAAGTAGCCTTTCATAGTCACATATCTTCAGTAGAAGGCATTAGGGTGGATCCCAGTAAAGTGAAAGTGGTGCTAGAGTGGAAACCTTCTAGGAATACAACTGAAATAAGAAGCTTCCTAGGACTAGCTAGATATTATTGATGACTTATGAAAGGCTTTTCAATGATTGAAGAACCATTAACTGTGCTATTAAGGAAGGATGTAAGATTTGAGTGGGATGAGAAATGTGAAGAATGCTTTAATAGATTAAAAACAATGTTGACTAAAGCTCTTATTCTTACTTAATTGAAATAGGGAAAGACTTTGCTGTTTACAGTGATGCCTCTTATAATGGACTTGCTTATGTGTTGATATATGAAGGTAAAGTGATTGCTTATGCCTCTCGATAGTTGAAGCCTCATAAGAGGAATTATCCTACTCATGATTTAGAATTGGTTGCTATTGTTTGCACATTGAAAATTTGAAGACACTACCTATATGGTGAAAGATGCTATATCTATATGGACTATAAGAGTTTGAAGTATCTCTGCACATAAAAGGAGTTGAACTTGAGGCAATGGCGATGGTTGGAATTGATAAAAGATTGTGACTGCTTGATATATTACCATAATGGGAAAGTGAATGTTGTTTTAGATGCATTGAGTAGAAAATTCATGGCAGCTATAAGGGCAATGAATGTCAGGATAAAATATATAGGAGAAGATGCCATCTTAGCTAAACTATAAATCAAGATAGATTTCAAGCAACAAATAGAAGAGGCACAGGCGAGGGATAAGTATCTAATTCAAATTATGAGTATAGTTAAAAAGGGGAAGACCACAGAGTTTGTGTTAGGAGATGATAGATGTTTATACTATCATAGTAGATTATGTGTTCCTAACATAGATGAGTTGAGAACCCAAATATTTAAGGAGGCATGCAAAGCTCCTTGCTCCATACATCTAGGAAGCACAAAGATATACCTAGATCTAAAGCCGCATTATTGGTGGTCGAGAATGAAATGCAATGTGGTTGAATATGTGGCTACGTGTTTGACATGTCATCAAGTTAAAGCTAAACATCAAATACCTTATGGATTGCTACATCCAATAGCAATACAAGAATGGAAATAGGAGAAAGTGATTATGGATTTTGTGATAGGACTACCGATGACGTGGAGTACATGCAATGATATATTGGTAATAATAGATAGATTGATGAAGACAGCTCATTTTATTCTAGTCAGGATAGACAATTTATTAGATAGGCTAGTGCAATTGTACACTAATGTGATTGTAAGACTACATAGAGTACCGGTGGCCATTATCTTTGATAGAGACCCCAAATTTACTTCTAAATTTTGGAAGAAATTACATGAAGCTCTTGGTGTAGAATTAATGTATAATAGAACCTTTCACCCTCAGACACATGGTCAATCAGAATGGGTGATATAGGTACTAGAAAACATGTTACACAATTATGAGATAGAATTTAAGGGAAGTTGGGATCAGTACTTGTCTTTGGCTGAGTTTGCATATAATAATAGCTATCAAGCTAGCTTGGGTATGGCACCATACGAAGCTTTTTATGGAAGAAGATACATGACTCCTCTTTGCTAGAGTGGAACAGGTGAAGGTAAGATCATAAGGTTAAATTTAATCAAAGATGAAAAAGAAAATGTTAAGGATGTAAGAGAAAGGATAAAAGTTGCGATAGATCACCAAAAATCTTACGCAGACTTGAAACAAAGGGACATCAAATATTGAGTGGGGAAAAGAGTGTTCCTAAAAGTATCACCATGGAAAAAGGTACTTAGGTTTGGTAAGAAAGGGAAGCTCAGTACTAGATTCATCAGTCCATATGAAATCATAGAATGTGTAGGACCATTGGCTTATAGGCTAGCTTTACCACTTGAGTTATCACATATTCATCATGTGTTCTACGTCTTGATATTAAGGTGGTATAGATATGATCCATTCCATGTGATACCAATAGAGGATATTCAAGTATAATCAGACTTAACTTATGAAGAGGAGCCGATGCAAATTATGGCTAGAGAGATCAAGCAACTGAGAAACAAGTCCATTCCATTAGTGGAAGTGTTACAGAGACATCACAAAGCTAAAGAGACCACTTGGGAGAGTGAAGAGCAGATGAAGGCTCAATACCCATAGTTGTTCATATCAGGTAATTTCAAGGATAAAATTCCTTAAAAGGGGAAGAATTGTAATGCCCGTAAATTGAAGTTTGTGAATAATAGCTCCATGGATTAAATAGTGTATTGAGGAAGCTAGGGTACCTTTTTAAGGCCAGAGGAGCTAGTACTAGTCATAAAACTTTGATAGGCCATAAATTGGTGAAAATGAAATAATTTAAAATTTTAGCAGAACCAATAATTCATTTTACGTAGTAAATAAGTGAATAGTGACCTAAAATGAGATTGTGCTGGGAATGACCCAGGATATGCTTAGACAGACCTTAAAATAGGACACCCTCAAGGTTACAAATTCCAATGAGTTCATTGGTGAAAGAATTTTAATTTTTTGAGATCTTTTGATATTTTTTTAAAATTTATTGTTATAGCAGGTGAATAGTACACCTACTTGCCTTTGGAATTTGAAGCTAAAATTCTATGTGGCCCTAAGTGATGATAATTAAGAATTTTTATAGAAAAAGTGATTATTTTTAGAAGCACAGATGGATTCTTAAAATTTTTCAAAATTTAAGGCAAAATCGAGCTAATTAGCACCATTAGATCACAACATGTCATGATCCAATGATGCCACTTCCCCGTATATAAGCCTTACACATGTGGAAAGGCCACATATGTGATAAAAAGTTATCTTCCACCAAAATCAATGCCACCTTTAAAGGAATAGCATCCACCATTTTATTCAATTTTCTACACAAATTCTACACCAATCCTTGCACAATTTATATAGGAATTAACCTCTATACTCCATAGAACATCATCTAAGTGAGAAAACCTAAAAATAAGCTCTCAAATGGAAGATATAAGTATAAAGTGAATAGGTGACTTTGTTTATGGTGTAAGTGTTCTTTTCTTTGTTTTTATTTTTGTTTCATGTAGCGTTAGTAATTCAAAGAAAAACCATTTTTAGAGATTTTGATTTAGAGCTTTATAGGATTTTATATGGATTTTCTAAGTCTTAGGACAAATATGTAGGCTGAAGGAGAGAGAGTAAAGGCAATAAAGTGTGGAAGAAAGGTGGAAATCAACCCTAGATATGTGGATTTGATGCCATTAATGCTTGCCAACATGTGTTTGTATGTGTACATGCATTAACAGGTGTATGGATGTTTTGTTTTATGCATGTGTGTGCTTGAATTGATGTAATAAGTATGTCATACTATTAATGGGATGATAAAATAATGATAAGGATGTGTTTTAGACATGAATGGCATGTGCACGCATGTGATGCATGTACGATCATATATATGTCTTATATGTCATGGCATGTACATGTATGCACAATATGTGTACATTATGTATTATGATGTTAATCATAATGTTTTATAATGGTAATAACATTTGTAACATAAATGTAACATGGCATGTGGAAATAAATCTATGGTTATTACATGATACATGGTTATGTTCATATATGGCATTATGGTAAAGCTTAGTGTATATATGGTATGATAAGAAATTGGTAAAGAGGAATGTACACCATGTGTGAAATTAAGTTTACTATATGGCATATAATAAGATATTTGAAATTTAAGTATTTTATGATTTATTTGACATGAAAGAATTATGGTAAAATGATAATGAAATATGGAGATGGAAGTGTAATATAATGTGAGGAATAGTATCATGATATATGATGGCATGAGGCTATGAGAAGAATGAAAAATGACCTATAACTACCTAGTGAAAAAATGACTTCTAACTATCCAGTAAAATTGAGTAGATAAATTTGACTAATATATGTGCCTTAACAATATGGAAATAAATAAACTAAATGAATAGTAAATAAATAAATATGATTAATAGACAGTTGGCCAATTAGTTAGACACCCACTGGATGGGTTGATCAATTAACTAGGGATTAGTAGCTGCTAGCAATACTGTACCTTTGAGGCTATGATTATAATAGTGGGTATTGTTACCAAGGTTGAGACATTAATCATTGCACTATATGGGTGCTATTATGGTAGTTCCTAGATAGGACTACTACACTAAGCAGGTGTAGCTGCTGAGGTCTTGATATACATCATTGCACTATGTGTGTACAACCATGATGGACCTGTTGAGGACCACTGCACTATATAGGGTAAATGCATCTACTGAGGTCTTAAAATTGACCACTACACTATATAAGTGCAACCACAATGATTCTGAGAAAGGGCCACAGCACTTGATGGGTTTAGCCGTCGGGGTCTAAAATATGGGCCATTGCATAGTTTGGATTTCCTTATGATCCAGTGTTTTAAAGTGTTGTCTTTATAGTTTAGGCCTATATTGAAAATGAACATTTTGGATAATAGCTGTAGATATTGAATGAAAAATTTATATCAAATAAAGGCTATAATTAGAGACTAGTAATATAAGTTAACCAGGCAATAATAATTTAATATTGTTTTAATAATAGTATTTTTGTATACTACATGATAGATGTTTGATTTGTGTGAGGCATACATGATTGCATGACATGCTTTTATTTCATTATATCCATCATTGCATTATATACTCAGCATATTTGTGTTCCAATGCGCAGGTTGTTGATATAATAACTATTTAACCTCAGTGTATTTTATAGTGTAGTAAACAGACATTGGAGGGTATGATTCTATACTTTGATTTTTTTGGTTCCTATGTATATGTATGTGTGGGGTTGGGCTGAACTAAGTTAGTACTGGATATATGTACATTATGAATCTGAAGTATCACTACCTAGTATGATATAAATATTTGGTTTGTCTGACAATTGTGGGCCCTAAGCCTGTGTAATGATGTTTGTGTGCTGTGGTATAATGATATGGGAAATGGAGGACCAGAATGGTCTAGGAGATGATGGTGAATTGAGTATGATCTTGAAAGTATGTTTTGCAAGTACATATTTTGGGGTTAGTTACTCGGGTAGTTGTTATGCTATCCAAATTTTCATAAAATGAACTAGTGTAAAATATATTTTTGTCAACTAGAAATATGTTTTTATTAGATGAATATAGTTAGTATAAGAGGGTTATATGAAAGGATTAAAGAAATTATCTACATGGATAAAGAAATTCACTATCAGCATAAGTGTTAAATGAATGAGCACCTGGAGCAATTTTATGAGGGGTGACTAGCAGAAAATAGTGTGCCTTGTCTAGTTCTTTTGGGAATAGGTAGGGGGTGTTACAATTTATCCCTAAGGTTTTGAATTATTTATGTAAAGCAATTTAATCCCAACACATTCTATACTATTAATTTGTCTAACTAGGCCATAATGCAAATTCACATAATTTAAAGTAATACTATAGTACTTAAATATTCAATAACTATTGAATACACATACCTTTTGTAGATTTTTGTATGTTTTACTAGGGATGAGGTGGTTAGTGTTTGGAGCCACCACCTGGCTCTACACCAAGACTACTAATCTTTTGCGTAGAAAATGTTCAAAATTGGATCTTATTTATGCCCTAATAATATACCTTCCTTTATATTATGTTGTTTATCAATCTTGTATCTTTTAAGAAGCATTTTAATTTAAGCATCTAAGTCAGCTTTTCACTTAGAGAGAATGAATTGAAATATTGAAATATACAACAAGCATAAATGTAATTTGAACATCTAGAAATTGGGTAATTTATCAGTTGTTATTTGACCTGACAACTACCCTTAAATCGATAGGAATTAGCGATAATTGCCTAATTCGGATATGGTTGGTGTGCATTATGGACATGCTATACATTGCTCTTTACAAGTTAGAGTGATTACACCACTAAGTGAAAGCTTAGTGCATTGCATGTTTGCGATGTGTAGGTAACATGGCAGTAGATGAAGTTGAGAAACAACCTGGTAAATGTATTAAAACACTTTGATCAAATTGAGGTGGGGAATACTTAAGCCAAGAATTCTAGAGTTATCTTAGAGATAATGGGATATTATCCTAATGGACTCCTCTATATACACCACAGCATAATGGTGTATCTAAAAGGAGAAATCAAACCTTATTGGATATGCTTCGATCTATGATGAGCCTTACAGACTTGCCTCAGTCCTTTTGGGGTTATGTATTGGAAACTACTATTTATGTGTTAAACAAAGTTCCATCCAAGTCGATTGATGTTACACTATATGAGATGTGGTATAACAAGATACCATCTCTTTCACATATGAAAATATTGGGTTGCCCTACTTATGTGAAAAGAGTAATGTCAGATAAGCTAGATGCTATATCTAATAAATGCTTCTAGGAGATTAGCTGTAACGACCGCTGGTCGACGTCTTATAAACAGTGCATTCGGAATTCGATTGATGTTCCCCGTGGTGCGGGTCATCATTCCGAGTTCGATGACTAGCATATTGTTCATAAAACTTTGACGGGCCTGAAAAGGGTCAAAATGAAGGAATTAAAATTTTTAGCAGAACCAATAATTACTTTTAGGTCATAAACTTTCAATTCTAAAGATAAAAATATTTGGAGACTCGGACAATTGGAGACCCGGGAATGTGCCC
>CANXYI010687878.1:0-13432 GCA_948208565.1 Hura crepitans
TGCTCTAGTGAGGCAGCATGCAATGAGAGCTAAAGAAGAGGCTGTAACACCAAATGTTATTACTGGTACATTTTATTTATTTGATGTTCTAATTTTATCTTTAATTGATCCTAGTTCTGCACATTCATATGTATTTGCTGAGCAAGCACAAAATTATTGATTAGAACCTAAAAATGCTAATGTTGATATTAGAGTTAGTAATCCTATATGACAAAGTGTTACTGTGAACAAGATATATAGATAATGTCATTTAGTGATTCAGGGATACAGTTTCCTAGCTGACTTGATTATATTGCCTTTTAATGAATTTGATGTCATATTAGGAATGGACTAGTTGAACGAACATCAGGCCATCATTAACTGTAGACATACGAAATTAACCCTACAAACTACAGAGGTATTGATAGTGATAGTGAACACTGAGAGACATTTATTGAATAATCTTATTTTTGCTGTTAAGGCATAAAAATTCCTTTAGAAAGGCTGCGAGACATACTAGGACTATATTGTTGACATGAATGTTTCTAACTCTAAGCTTGAGAACATTTCTATTGTTTTTAAATTTCCTTATGTTTTTTTTGAAGAGTTGCCAAGTTTACCACCTCATAGAGAGCTTGACTTTGAGATTGAGGTATATCCTATTATAGCTCCAATATCCATTGCTCTTTATAGAATGGCACCTACTGAGTTAAAAGAACTAAAGGTATAATTATAAGAACATCTAGATAAAGGTTTTATGTGACCTAGTGTATTGCCTTAGGGAGCACTTGTGCTATTTGTAAAGAAGAAAGACGGGTCGCTCAAGTTATGTATTAACTATAGGCAATTAAACAGAATGACTGTGAAGAACAAGTATCCATTACCCATAATAGATGACCTCTTTGATTATTTAAGAGGGGTAGGTGTATTTTCTAAGATTGATTTGAGATTCGGATAACATTAGCTGAGGATTAAGGAGGCTGACATACCTAAAACTGCTTTTAGAACATGGTATAGGCACTATGAGTTTTTGGTGATGCCATTTGGGATCACTAATGCTTAAGCAGCATTCATAGATCTCATAAATAGAGTTTTCCAGCCTTATCTAGATCAATTCATAGTGGTATTCATAAATGACATCTTACTATATTCTAGAAGCTAGGAAGACCCTGAGAGAGCGACAGTTGTATGCCAAACTCAGTTAGTGTGAGTTTTAGCTGAGGGAAGTTACATTTCTAGGCCACATAGTTTAGCTAAGGGAATCAGAGTTTATCCCAATAAAGTGAAAGCAGTGCTAGAATGGGAACCTCTTAGAAATGTTATGGAGGTGAGAAGTTTTCTAGGTTTAGGTGGGCATTATAGGAGATTTGTAAAAGGATTCTCTATTATTACAACTCCTTTAACTAGACTAATCAAAAAGGATGTAAAATTTGTGTAGGATGAAAATGTCAAGCTAGTTTTATTGAGCTAAAATAGATATTGATAGATGCTCCTATCCTAATTTAGCCTAAACAGGGTAGGGATTTTGTGATATATAATGATGCTTCACTGAATGGCTAAAGCTATGTATTGATGTAAGATGGAAATGTAGTGGCTTATGCTTCAAGGCAATTAAAGCCACATGAGAGAAACTATCCTATGCATGATTTCGAGCCAGCTACTATTGTGTTAGCTTTAAAGATTTGGAGACACTATCTGTATGGTGAGAAGTGTTATATATATATATACAGATCATAAAAGCTTGAAATGCCTCCTTACATGGAAAGAACTCAACTTGAGATAGAGAAGGTGGTTAGAATTAATTAAAGATTATGATTGCATCATTGATTATCATCCAAGAAAAGCAAATATGGTGGCTGATACACTAAGTAGGAAATTTATGGTGACTTTGAAAGCTGTGAATGTTAGGTTACAGCATACTTTAGAAGATGCTATATTAGCTGAGTTACAAGTGAATGTAGATTTTAGGCAACAAATAAAAGAGTATCAGATGGGAGATGATAAAATGTTTCAGATAATTAGCAAAGCTAAAGAGAGAAAGGCCATAGGGTTTGAGTTAACTCAGGATAGGTATTTGTACTATCAGAATAGGTTATGTGTACCTAGTATAGATGACTTAAGATTATAGATACTTAAGGAGGCACATGAAGCTCTTTATTCTATACACCCAGGGAGTATGAAGATGTATTTGGATTTAAAATCCTAGCATTGGTAGCCTGATATGAAGAAAGATATAGTAGAATATGTTGCTAGGTGTTTGACATGTCAACAGGCAAAAGATGAGTATCGGGTTCCTTCTGGCTGCTACATCCTATAACAATACTAAAATGGAAATGGGAGAAAGTGACTATGGATTTTGTGATAGGTTTGCCTATAACTAGAGGCAAGTGTGATGATGTGTGGACAATAGTAGATAGATTGACTAAAACAGCACATTTTATCCTTATTAGAATTAATTACTCCTTGGAAAAATTGGCTAGACTGTATGTGGATGAGATAGTCAGGTTACATGGTATGCTAGTGCTTATCAATTTTAATAGAGATCTTTGCTTTATTAGTAGATTTTAGTACAAGTTATAGGAGGCATTAGGTACTAAAATGGCTTACAGCATAACATTTCATCCTCAGACTGACGGACAATCAGAGATGGTGATACAGTTACTAAAAGATATGCTATGAGGTTATACTATTAAGTTTAAGGGTAGCTGGGATCAGTACTTATCTTTTGTAGAGTTTGCCTATAATAACAACTACCAGTCCAATTTAGGAATGGCACTATATGATGCATTTTATGGTAGATGATGTATTACTCCTTTGTGTTGGAGTGAAGCTGGGGAATGTAGGAATGTTGGTGTTGAATTGATTTGAGATGCTAAAGAAAAAGTAAAAATAGTCAGAGTGATGCTGAAGGAAGTAATTGATAAACAAAAATCATATGCTGACCTGAAGTGGAAAGACATTGAATATGCAATTGGTTGTAAAGTATTCCTAAAAGTTTCTCCTTAGAAGAAAATATAGAGGTTTGGTGAAAAGGGGAAACTGAGTCCTAAGTTTATCGGGCCATATGAGATTACCGAGTCGAATAGCTAACGTATAAGTTGGCATTACCGCCCGAGTTAAAGTAGATTCATGACATATTTCATGTTTCTATAGTCAAGAGGTATAGATCATATCTTTCATATGTGATTTCAATGTCAGATATTGAGGTACAACCTGATTTGAGTTATGAAGAGGAACAAGTTCAGACTTTGACTCGAGAGGTGAAACAATTAAGAAATAAAACCATACCACTGGTTAAGGTGCCATAGAGGTATCACAATATAGAAGAGGCTACATAAGAGCTGAAAGAGTTAATGGAAGGCCAATATTTGTAGTTATTTGGTTAAGGAAATTTCAAGGATGAAATTTATTTAAGAGAGGAAGAAATTTATTTAAGGCTCTATGAATAGTGCCATCGGGTCCGGGAAGTGTGCTTGGGTTGTCGAGTCACGTGCACATAAACTGAGGTAGTGGCACTAGTCATAAAACTTCAAAAGGCTTTAAGTTGATGAAAAAGTTGAAATTTAAAAATTTAGTAGAACCAATAATTCATTGACCAAGATATGCCCCGATAGACCTAAAAATGTTAGATCCTAAAGCTCAAAAATTCCACTAGGTCCACTGGTGAAAGAATTTTTAGATTTCTAGGTCGTTAGCAAATTCTCATAATTTTTTAAATTCATATACAAATTTAGGCAGTTTGAAAACTATCTTATCGATGGAATTTGGCTAAGAAAATTTACAAGCAGATAGAGGTGATTAAAATATGAATTTTAAAATAAACAGCATAATTTTATGAGGTCTAAATGACTTACTTTGAATTTCTAAACTTTGTCAAAAAGTTGAGATGGTTTTAGGATTTTTGAGAAATGTTGGGACCACCCTTGTCATGTCAAAATAGGACCCACACTATTCCAAGTGGCCAAGAAGGCTTGCCAAGTGGCAAACCCCACTTGACATGTGGATTTCCACTTAGAATGAAGAAAACTTTTCTTCCCTTTTTCCTGCTATTGTCGATGCCAAGAGAGAAGAAAATTAGGCATAACTTCTTCATCTCTTCACCAAAAAATGGTGATTATAGTTGCTAAATTCATCTTTGTCTATTAGGCACCATAGGGAAAATGAATTATGTAAAAAGGACTTCTTAATTAAGAGATCAAACAGTCTAGAATGCTAACCCTTAGGTGAGTTCATGGCTATTTCTCCTAGTTTTCTTGTGGTTTTTTGCTGCTATTTGATGTTGGATTATGCCTAACACCTGTGTGATTATGTGTGTGAGGTGTTTGTGGCAATTAGATGGTAATTTAAAGTCCACGAAGAGGGAGGAAAGTCACCATTGATGCTGGATAGTCCAGTGTTCTTGTTGATTCAAGGGTCTTTTCTCACTTGTAAGTGAATTTAAAGCATTTCTTTCATGCAATAAGGTGACAAAGATAATGAACAATAGTTTATGGATAATTATTTCAATGTGAAGGTTAATTAAATGGTGACTTAGTGAATTTTACAGCAAAGGTTCAAAGAACTTAGAAATTTGACTTTAATTGCCTATTGATTTTGGTGTTTATGGATGTTTAGATGGCATATATGATGCCTAGAACATTAATTAAGGATTACTTGGCATGTTAGAATGAGAATTATGGTAATGGTGATTGGAAAATGCTAGGAGAAGTATCTCTCATGGTTGTACCCAAGAACTACCACGAATGAATATTATGTGTGATGTTATGTAACCTATGAGAATTAGCATAAAATTTGGTATGTATGTGTGCGTTTATGTTCATGGCATATATTGTGGATGGATATTGATATATGGTGGAAAGGAAATGGAAGTATGAATAATTTTCCTTCATAACCCAAGAGCATTTTGATGGCAATATGGCATGTAATGTAGCTTATAGAAGTGTTAGGTATATGAATTATAATGGTTAAGACAATTGGCTTATATTGACCTTAAATTGAACAATGCATATAGCATGCTGATATATGAAATACACTTTGAGAATGTATCTTTAAATGACTAAAAAGGTTGAACTAAAACATATGGCTATGACCTAAAACAATTACATAAAAAGTGACTTAAAATGAACTATAAGAATTGAACATTAACTTATGCCTTTGGGGATATAAGTATTAATAGCAATTATGGGTATTCTTTGGCCTCATAAGTGGCTTAATTATGATTGGCTTTGGGCCTATGAATGTGCTTAATAAGATGTTGAAAACTATGATAAAATTGGACTTAAAAATAGTCCTAAAAATGTGTCTTGAAAAGTTATTAAAATGACCTATCACTGTCTAGCTGACCACTACCTGAACCAAAAATGTCACTAGAGAGAAAGTGTTAATTTCTTGAGAATTAATGCTATGATAAATTATAACATATTAAACCTTGTATATTGGTAATAGCGAAACTTAAAATTTATTTGGGGTTTTTACCCAGCAGAGCCAAATTATGGCTATACCAAACCGGCTAAAAAATAAACTATGTAATAAAATTTATAATTGTCTATTATTGCATCTTAAATATTATAAGAACACTTTTAGTCAATAAATAGACTTAAAATGAGCTAGTTGTCCCATTAGTTAGACACCCAATAGATGGGTTTACTAGTCAACTTAAGTTTTTTGCAGCTGCTAGTTGTCTAATGTTCAAGTAGTGAATCTTATTTGTGGCTATGGAGGCCTACAGGCTAATCTACATTATGTCACACAGATGTTGAGATATTATTTGTGTCTGGAGAGGCCTACAGGCTGATTTCCATTATGTCACATTCTTGATGATGTTTATTTGTGGCTTAGGAGGCTTATGGTTGATCTTCATTATGTCACATAGATGTTATTTATTTGTGTCTGGAGAGGCTATAGGCTGCTCTCCATTATGGCACATATGCCAGTGCAGTGGCATAGGTATAGAATAGGTACCACTGCACTAGTTTATTTTCCCTTTAGATCTAGTATTTTTAAGTGTCGTCTTCCTAGCCGAGCTAGTGAATTAAATTAAGTGAATAATCAAAATGGTTATGGAAATAAAATTAAGCATACTTGGATAATATTTTCTAAGTAATTGATGAAATATAAACTTAAGGGCATTTTGGTAATTTTACAGATATGTTGTTACATAAATTGATTAATGTAAAGTTTAAATGCTATGAATGTTAATCACTATTTTAAATAATTTGTGTGAGTCAAAAAGGTTATTTCATGACATATAACTGCCTTAGGGGTAATTTAATAATTTGGCACTATATTATATAAATGAAATCAAATGGCTTGGAAAAATCAGTAACTTGATTACACATGTATGAAAAGACATGATATTATGATTTAAATACTTTAAGTTCACCACTGAGTATCTTACATACACATCATACTTGTTTTGGTGTGGAGGTAATCAAGAGCGGAATCTTGCCTCATGAAATGTGTAGATAAGAGTTCAGAGGATACCCTTCAAGGAATATAATGTAAATGTTGTACAATTTTGATATCCATATACCTAGGTGGGAATTAGGTAGAAAACCTTGTGTTCAAGTTCTATAAATGTGATGTATATAAGTATGCATAAACTGTTGATGTAAATAAAATAACCCTTGTGAAAATATCTAAACACATATTTTCACAAGCGAAATCTTTTATTTTATAAAACATTATTATTAAAAGATTTCGCTTGTGAAAATATGGGTCTGGATATCTCAATTTGTGTGCACTCTTTAGTTAGCTTTGTGACAAGGGTTATAAAACATTCTTATTAAAAGATTTCACTTATGAAAATATGGGTTTTATAACAAGTAAGGGTAGTAGAGTTTGGATATCTCAATTTGTGTGCACTCTTTAGTTAGCTTTATGACAAGTCAATATTAAGACTGAGTAAAAGGTGTCATAAAGTGTATATTACACATCCTGAAGGTTTTATATCATTTCTTGAAAATTAAGTCTACAAGCTTCAAAGATCCAATGATTGATTAAAAAGAGCTTTTAGGTGCTAGAACATATATTTTGATGAGACAATCAAAGAGTTTTGTTTCTCACAAAACATAGATGAACCATGTGTTTACAAGAAGGTCAGTGGGAGTGCAATAATTTTTCTTGAGTTGTATGTAGATGATATAATACTAATTGGAAATGGTGTCTCTATCCTCCAATCAATTAAGATATGGCTAAGTAAATAATTATCTATTAAAGTCCTCAAAGAAGTAATTTATATCTTAGGGATCATGATCTATAAAGATAGATCCACAAGGTTATTTGATCTTTCACAGTCTATATAAATAGACAAAATACTAAAGAGGTTTAGCATGGAGCTTTCAAAGAAAGGTTTTATTCCTATGTTACATGGGAAACACCTTTCTAAATCTATGTCTCCAAAGACACAAGAAGAGAGAAAGTGTGTGAGCAAGATTCTATATGCTTAGATTATATAATCTATTATGTACACAATATTATGTACATGACCTGATGTAGTATTTTCTTTGAGTGTCACAAGCAAATTCTTATAGAGAAGATCATTGGGTGCCTATCAAGAATATCCTTAAGCACTTAAAAAGGACTAAGGGTTTATTCTTAGTTTATAGAGAAGGAAATATAAAGGTTAGCAAGTATACTAATGCCAGTTTTCAATTTGATAAGGATGACTCTAAATCTCAATTTGGATATGTATACATTATGTGTAAAGGAGCAGTTATTTGGAAGAGTTCCAAGTAAGAAATGACTATGGATTTTACCATTGAGTTGAGTACATAGCAGTTTTTGATGCAGCTAAGAAAGCTATTCAGATTATGAAGTTCATTTATGAACTTGGAATGGTTCCAAGCATTGTTAATCTAATAACTTTGTATTGTGATAACAATGGGGCTACTGCACAAGCATGAGAATAACAGTCTCATCAGTGATCCAGACAAGTACTTTAATGCTACCATCTAATTAGAGAGATCATTGATAAATAGGATGTGAAAATTGAAATCCCTATAAATTGAAACACAGCTAATCCTCTCATAAAGGCAACTATCACAAGGGAAGTTTGATATCACAAGGGAAGGTTGATCTACATGTAAATGTAATGGGCATTAAGTACATGGGTGATGAGGTCTAATGCAAGTAGGAGATTTTTAGATGCATGCCCCAAACCTTAAATAATAGGGTTATATTCATGTGTTTAACCTTGTGAATTAATATAAAAGGCATTTCTCTTTATATTATGGTACTTTTGTATGCTTCTTATAATTGTTTGCAATATCTTAAACCATGTTATAAAGTCCCTAGTATAAAATCACAGTACAGAGGAAATCATGAAGTGTTCATAAAGTGATATTCTTATTGTATGCAAATGTGATATACCTAAATATCCCTAATCATAGTATTAACAAGATGGGACATTGTTAATATGAATAGATTAGCACATGTTATACTTCTTGATTGGATCAAGTAGTAGTTCTCACTAACTATAAGTGTAAAGATGCTTAGAGTTAACATATGGATACTTACTTAGGATGTAAGTATATTGGATACCCACAATGAGATCTTCACATTGATACTTAATCTATGTTAGTGAAATTATCTCATCATATTATTGGTGCAAGTATCCTTAGACTTGAAATCATTAACTATTTGAAATATAGAGTAACATTCTTTGGCTCTAAAGCTTTTACTTTGAATAAGAAGTATACATAGTGAGGTGCTTGGATATGGCATTAAATATTTGAAGATAAGGTTGTAATCAACAAAGGATTTACCACCCCAAATTAAAGTGGGGAGTTTATCTCACAGTTATGATATGTAATCCTTATTCAGGAATCTTTGGCAAAAGTAAGATGCCATATGTGAATAAGATTTACAAAAGGCATTTTTGGAATAAAGATTAAATTGTCTGAAAAATATGTCAACGGCTTAATTAGACATACTTAGTTAAGTTAAGAGTTGACATAAGTCCATACTCAAAACATAATGAGGTAAAAGATGGGGAAATGAGTTTATTGCACTATAACTGTATATGGAAGGGTTAAGTTAAAACACTTGACTTTTTAGCTCTTAGGTAGTAATGATACATGGCTAGATGCCTCTCTTTACTTGTATATGAGTCATATATCAATTTGTGAAATGATATTAATTCAATAAGATTGAATTTATAGAGTCCTAGTTAGATTAGGACTCTAATTCACTCTGTACTACCAATCTATTATAGAAAACCATAGGGTCATAGACATAAAACATGTTTAGGAAGATTCAATAAGATTGAATGTTCTAATGATGTGACATATAATTGGAAGATGATTTAAGAAGAAGAAATAAGCAATAAGTTTAGGCCCACTTGTATATGAGATTTTTGGAAAATTATGGTTTTTGGCCTTAGGCCTTATTGAGTCAAAATTTTAATTATTCTTAGATCTAATCTTGTATAGGCTTTTAAAATATTTAAAAGGCCTTAAATGAAAGTAATTATTAATCTAAAATTTAGCCTAGTAGTGTCACATAGGATTAATGAAAATAGGGCCAAAGTAGATTACACATAAGCCTATTAAAAGGCTTATGTGCATATGACTAAATATGGCCTAATATATAGGTCCAATTTAGTCTGAATTAGGGCTAATTTTGAGTGTAAAAATGTGATCTAAAAAGAGTTTATTTAAAGTGTAAATAGACCTTATAGCAATAGCCACCATATGACATTTTCTATTTCAGAAATTGCTATATAGAATAATTGAAAGCACATAAATTTCTTCTTCTTCCTTCATCTACTTGAAAATCTTACTAGCACTAGGATTTTTACATTGCTCTCATCTAAGAACTTCTTATGTGGATTACCTTAGAGGTGTTCCCAATTGAGGATCACTATGGTCTATGACAAATTGATGAGAAGAGGAAAAGAAAAGGAAAGGTACATAGAGGAATTGCATAAAGAATTTATGGTTAATTCTTATTTTGTGATTTCCTTTAATATGAATAATTTTATTTTTAAAATTTTTGATATTCCAACCTTTGCTAAGGTTCTATGGATGTTTTATTTTTTTTATGTGCATTAGTTTATAGAAACTAACAATGTATCCATGTGAACATCTCATGTTAGGTCTCTAATGAACTTGTTTCTCAAACAAGCATCCACATGTTATCTTTAAGCATCACCATGCTTAAAGTTTGTGATAACTACTATTTACCTAGGTAAAATAGCATAACATGTGCTAGTTTATCCATATTAATAATGTCCTATCTTGTTAATGCTATGACTAAGGATAGTTTTAGTATTTCACATTTGTATGTAATAGGAATCTCACATTCTACACACTTCATAGTTTTTTTTCATATTATGAATATACTAGGGACATTATTAAGTATTTTAAGATCATATCACATGAATGAATTAATATAAGCATTATCATAATAAGGAATTCATTTATTTTAAACAAATGTTTATTAGGTACATAAAGTATCCCTATTACATATAAGCTCTAAGGTATGCATTTAACACATATGTATGACACAAGCTTAAGCCTCTTAAAGACAACTTAAGGACACAACTAAACTCTCTTCTAAGAAAGGAAGAGTTGTTCAATGGCTTCCATGAACCACACCTAGGATTCTATAAGTAGCAAGCACGGAACTAACTCAACCTAATCTCTTGTACCTATATATCACACACATATTTAGGTATACACCCATATTAACCATTTGAGGGCTGTATATACATCTATACATCTTCCTTAACCTATTTAGTATTTTCCATCTTACTAGTTGTTATGCCTATTATAGTAAAAAGTTACTATGCCACACATACGTGTGTTCATTGTAGCCTCCTAACTATATTAGACATTTTCAGTCATAATAAGATATGTTGGGATTCTAGCAAAACAATAAAAGTTAGGTGTCCTCTTTAGCATTTTCCCATAACCTACATACAAGGTAACCAATTTTGTTAGTTCTCTAAGTGTTAAGAATTTCCATGCCACACTTAAACTATATCATGCCTGTAAAACCCCATCCATACATAACATGAGTGTTTAAGAAAAATAAGATTGAAAATACACTTAGGTATATACATACTTCTTATTTGAGACATATATTTTATTCCAAGTGTTCCTATTTCAACTTGTTAGTACTAGTACTATATTTATTTCATGAATGTATGGCCATATAAAACAAGCATGTATCCTACCATGTATCTACTAATTATGTACATATTAACTTTTATGCATGCTTGAGGTTCTACATTACTAGTTGTATCATGTATGTTTCATATGTTAGCATCATGTTTATATTCTTATTACTATTACTCATTAGCTGTAAGTCTTTCTTGGATGAATCATATGTGAGTAAATGTACTTTTTTTAATGTAGCCATAATCTATATCACACCATGATTTTTTATCTTATTGCATTTTAATAAAATGTCAATCCTTCTTAATTTTATTATCTCTATAGTTTACCGAGCCTTAGGTAATGCACTCCCAGAATGACCTTGAGGTAGGGTAAATGGTTATATACTATAAACCTAAAACTTTTAACAAGGTAGGCTAGCTCAACCCTTTACTATGTTCTGTATTATAAGCTAGAATAAATATGTGTCCTCAATAACCATTAATTAGGTAATAGCTCATATGGCATTAGTGTCAAGCTCATATCAATCATAGATTGCATAAATCCATCTCTAGCATGCTAAAGCTACCCCAACCTAGATTCCATAAAGTTTACCTTAGTCTCTTGGTTATTGGTTTTTAATCACATAAGTTTTTAGTATTATCAAAACATATATCATGCTTTCATCCTGTTATGTTATTAAGTTGTTTCTACCTAATTAATTATGTCTCTTTATAGTACTATCTTTAAAACTATCTGCATTAATTATGTCATAGCATAAATAACTTCTATGAATCATAGGTTCAACTAAACTAATGCTTTCATGTGCTTAAGCATAAAGGACTCATTTATTACAAGCTAGTGCTCAATGACATGATGTATCACTCCATTTGGAATATGCTATACATGCATTAAAATTTGTATAAGCATAACTAGCATATTACCTTGAATGTTGTAAGGATATACAAAATATAACTAATGTTAGAGGCATTATTCTTTTAACTAACTTTGATCATTTAGCTTTATAATATTAACTTATTATGTAAAAATAGGAAATAAGGGAGTTCTTACCTTTCAGTTGAATAGAGGAGAATATCTTTAAAATGAAACTAGCCCCCCTATACATATGTATAACCATAATATGCAAGATATATTTCAATATGTTATTATAAATACATGTATTTGTTGTACATCTTATTCTTAGTCATATCACTATGCAAAGGAAATACCCATGTAGAATGACACATGTTGGTTGTTAAGACTATATCCTTTATATAATGGATTGGAAATACTTATTTGTTAGCTAAACTTAGGAAAGTATTTTTAATATAAAACTAGCAACACATGAAATTGGTGAAATTCATTTGTATAAACTTAATTCTGAACTAACTTTACCCTTAACTTTTATGGAATATAATTTATGTAAAACTTAGAAGCCATACTTTAGTCACTAGGTAGAGTTCCTTAGTTGTATATTTGATTTCACATGAATTATTACCAAATTCTTCCTTAAGCATGCTTGTTAGAAAATTGAAAACAACCTCAACACATTCTAGTCCATGAGAATTCAATTTCATTACATAACTGGAGACTTTAGATTATATGTTTACACATAATTACCAATATAATTAACTAACATCTTAGGGTGGGTATACAAATCAAGGCTTGGCTACACAACTACTTATATATATGTGTGTGTGTGGGTGTGTGTGTTTATATAGAAGCTTAAATCATGTCTATGTCAATAAATGTACTTATCAAGCAATAAATGTACTTTTCATATCTGATAAAGTCTATGGCTATTATGATATTTACTTTAGTAACGTAGGGAGGGGTTGGAGTGTTCATTAACTCTTTCCTTTACTTTACTACATCTAACAATTCATTTAGTATAAATGTAACACGCCCTGCCCTTTCGTGAATGAAAAAGACAAAGAGCACTACTTCCCGTAGGTCAACCGTCCTTAGATTTCTCCAGTCCTCATTCGTTTAACACTTATCCAATTATTAAGTATGAAGACCTGTTATCCTTTTTTCCCTAAATTATCAGACAATCACTTAATAATGATTATCTTATACTAATAAAATTCCACTTTTGGCATGTTATCCAATTTATAGAAATTTGGGTAGCATAACGGCTACCCAAGTGAAAAACCAAAAATTTTTCCTGCACAAAAAAACACTTTTATAACCACCACAAGCTCCACCCTTAACTCTTAGACACTTCTAATCCTCCAAATCAACCATCAACATAGGCACACAATAGTCACAAGGTCTTAAACTCATAGTTATCCAATAACTAAATAGGTATATATATATATATATATATATATACATACATATATATATATATA
>CANXYI010687946.1:0-11302 GCA_948208565.1 Hura crepitans
ATGGACCCTATTTAGGTTAGGTTTTAACCATTAAAAGTGGACCTAAAAATCTTATAAAGAGCCACATATTTGGGCTTATTTTTGTCCTACATGCATAAGCCAAAAATTGAGCCTATGTATTTATATGTATAGACCTTTGAAGATTTTTATTATGTGGCTAAAAAATACCACAATTCTAGACACTATGTGGTTAAATTTAAGGTTTTTTTAACCCTTAAAAGTCTAATAAAATAATATATCAAATGCACAAACAATTGGACATAATAAGGTCTAGTTTCTAGTTCTGGTTTCTAAAAATGGATAAGGTCCACTTATTGAAACCTTAGTTCTCATTTCTTAATCTATCATTGAGCTCAAAGCTCAATCATTTCCTTCATTTATAATGCTCATCCATAGTTGATATCTCATATCAACATGCCATTCAAACACTTTGAATCTCCTCTGTCCCTGTCTAGCCCACCTGGCTAGTATTGTCTGCTTTGGCCCAAGTTGCCCGGTCACCTCACGGCTTTGTCACTTAGGCCTAACTTCCTTGGCACCTAAAAGCATAGTAACTAGGGGTACTAAGGCCCTACATATAAGGCCTTTAATTGATTGCTACACAAAGAATCAATTATATACAAGTCTTAAACATGCAAGAGAATATGTGATGAGAAAGTGAGAATGGTATAATGGATGAATGGCATAAAATGACCATATAATGTGACAAAGTATTATAATGAATAATAAATGTGCATATGAATATCGACTATGAAATTGTGACTAGAAATAGTATGAGAAAAATGTATGTGAGACATGTAAATCACACGTAACAAGAATGAAGAGGTGAATAGCCCATATATGTTAGACAACCTATTGAATAGGTTGACTGGTCAAGTAGGGAATGTAGTAGCCACTAGGACACTTTAGTGTTATTCACATAATGATATTGATACTTGATTATATAATATCGGTGCAGTCGTCGGGAGATCAAATAGAACCACTGCATGTATTCTAAAGTGGGTGTAGTTGTTGAGAGGTTTAATAAGACCATTACACATATGTATTAACTATATTGATGATATTGATTAGAATATAGAAGCAATGGCTGAGAGGTCCAATAAAACCATTGCACATAATCTAAAGCATGTGCACCACTAGGAGGTTCAACAAAACCACTACACACAATACTTATGTGACATGCTATTACAATAGCTGTGAGGTCTAAAATGTGGGCCACTGCATATCATGATCCCGATATCCAATGCTAGATATGTGTGTATCAGTTATTGGCTAATAACTCAGAGAAAGACAATATGTGATACGATGAGTAATTCAATAATTAATTTATCCTACGAGTGTACATAAAACTAAATAAACTGATTAATAACTATAATTTAAATAAGTTAAAGAAATTGGATAGCAATGTTGGCATTGGTGTACTAAGTAAATTAGTAAGTGAATATGAAATATAATAATGATGAACAAATATAGAAAGCTAACTATGAATACAAATAACAAATCATGGAAAGTAAATAACATAAAATAGGCAATAATAGGTTGTAATATTGTAATGACATAACATGACTTATTTAACACCATTATAAAATTGGTAAAATACATAAATATTATATAACATGTTTCAATTTGGATTTGTATGTTTAGCATGAATGCATATGTGTATATGAGCATATTTTATTGAATACACCACTAAGCTTTATACTTAGCGCATCGTGTTTTCAATGTGTAGTTCATAATAGATATAGCTTCAATTCAACCTCGGTGTAGTATGCAGCAAGGATAGCTCCAGCTCTTGGTATATTTTTATATTCTAAATGTGATGTAAATAAGACTAGTTGGCACTCTTGTGTACATAAATAGGGTATGGGTCTAGTTTGGTCAAATGTATGTATAACCTATAAGAGTATATTGTTCATGTGAATTAAATAGATAGAGAGTAGTGGTGTGATATTGATATGTGATATATGCTTGATATAGTGTGATATTAAGATTATGATGTTGTTGTGATTATGATGTAAGTAATGTCACTATATGCTGATTGATGACATTAAAGGGTTAGAAAGGCCCAATTGTTGGGTTTGTGTCTAAGAATGTTATAGAAGTGTTATTTTCTATAGGTGTATTTTAGGACATGATGCTAAGTAGCTATTATGCTATCAAATTTCTCTCAAAGGGAATAGTAGCATTTGATATATTTGTACACTCAAATTTTTGTTTAATGGTACATGGGCCTAGAATGCTCACCATATATCCATGCTCATAACAAGTTTTTAAGAAGATAATGGTACAGCTAGGTAAAATAATGGTATAACTAGGTAAAGCTAGTTATTGTGTCATTTCTTACTTGAGCTAGCAATAGTTCAGGTAGAAGTCGTTACAATATGCCATCTCTCATTAGGATTCGACTACTAAGTCAGGTGAGGGGTATCACATTATATGTGTGTATGTGTGTATGTGTAGCCACAAATTAAGACCACCTAAGTGATAAAAATGTCAAGTGGTTTGACTTAACCCTTCTATATCCAGTTATAGTGCAATTCACTTTAACATTATACTTTATCTCATTTAGGTTTGAATATGAACATGTGTTAACTCAATGCTTAATTAAGCCCTAAACATGTTAGTTCTAATATTTGTTCCTTTATTCCCAAAATACTCTTGTGAATCTCATTAAGACTTGTATTTCACTTTGGCCAAAGATTTCTAAAATAAAGGCATATTAAAACAGTGAGATAAACTCCCCATTATAATCTGGGGTGATGAATCCTTTATTGATCACTCAATTACCTTTAAATATCTTTACCTATACTTAATCAACTAGCTATGTATACATCATAATGATGTAAAAGGACCAAAGTCAAAGTATAATTCTGAATACTTTAGATAACATTGGTGACCTCAAGTCTAAAGATAGTTGTATAATTGATATGATGAGATTGTTTCACTGACATAGATTATGTATCCATGTGAACATCTCATGTTAAGTCTTTAATGAATTTATTTCTCTAACAAGCATCCATATATTATCTCCAAGCATCACTATGATTATAGCTTTTGAGAACTATTGCTTAACTAGGTTAAATAGCATAACATGTGCTAGTCTATTTGCATTAACAGTGTCCCAACTTGTTAACACTATGATTAGGGAAGTTTTTGCATTTCACATTTGCATGCAACATCATAAACACTTCATGATTTATTTTGCACTATGAAAGAATATTGAGGACTTTATTACATAGTTTAATATCACAACAAACAAATGAATTAACATAAATGCTAATGTAATAAAGAATGCCTTTTATTATAAAAAAATGTTTTATTATATATAGAAAATATCCCTATTACACATGTGTTCTAGGGCATGCAACCAACATAAAGGGCATCCATGCTTTAGATCATCAAGATGAATAGCTTAATCATGTGAGGACAACTCTTTAATCAGGAATGTACACACTAAAGGCAAATATATATATCATGAACTTATTATGATGTGATAAGACTAAATTCTTATGTTTTCTTTTAACCACAAGATGCAATATAGGATTTGGTTCTATTCACAATTGTTATAGGCATAAGGGTCTTCTTTTTCATGGCAATAGGATTTGTGTGTCAGATTGTTCTATGCCTAAGTTGTTAGTTAAAATGTCATATAATGGATGTCTCATGTGATATTTTAGAGTGCATAAGACTTTAATGTGTCGAATAAGCATTTTTATTGACTTAGTATTTGTTTTAAGTGCATAGCATGTAGACAGGTTAAATCTAAGTCAATGCCACATAAACATTATACTTCTTTTCCTATTCTTACTACACCTTGGACTAACATTTTCATTGACCTTGTGCTTAGTTTACCTAGAACTAAGAAACATAGTGATATTATTTTTATTGATTAGTTCAACAAGATGGCACATTTTGTTAGATATATGCCCTAGAACATGTGTGATATGGTTGTATTCATGTATTTAGATCTTGTGAATTAATGTAAAAAGGCATTTCTCTTTGTATCATGTTACTTTCATATATTACTTATAATTATTTGCAATGTCTTAAATCATGTTATAATGTCCTTGGTATGATGTGAGATTTACATTGCATGCAAATATGATATACCTAAATATCTCTGATTATAGTATTAACAAAATGGAACATTATTAATATGAATATATCAGCACATGTTATACTTCTTCATTAGATCAAGAATTAGTTCTCACAAGCTATAAACATAGAGATGCTTAGAGTTAACAAGTATATGCTTACTTAGAACGCACATGAGATCATCACATGGATACTTAATCAATGTCAATAAAAATATCTCATTATATCAATGGTGTAAGTATCCTTAGACTTGAGATTTGTAACTATCTTAAATATTGAATAACATACTTTGACTCCTAAGCTTTTACTTCGAATAAGAAGTATACATAGTGAGGTGCTTGGGTATGGCATGACCTATTTGAAGATAGGGTAGTAATGAATAAAGGATTAACCACTTCAGATTATAGTGAGGAGTTTATCTCATAGTTCTGATAGTAATCTTTATTTGGGAATCTTTGGCCAAAGTAAGATGCCATTTGTGAATGAGATTCATAAAAGGCAATTTTATAATAAAGGTGAAATTATTAAAATAATATGTCTAGGGCTTAATTAGACATACTTAGTTAATCTTTGAGTTAACACAAGTCCATACTCTAAACTAGATGGGACAAAAGATGGCAAAAAGAGTTTAATGCATAGTAATAATATATGGAAGGGTTAAGTCAAACCACTTGACTTCTTGACACTCGGTAGCCATGATGCATAGCTAGATCCCTTTCTTGATTTGTAAATTATTGATAAATCAATTGGATAATTGATATTGATTCAATAAGATTAAATCTATAGAGTCCCAGTTGGATTAGGACTCTATTTCACTATATATTGCCAAGCTACCTCAAAAACCCATAGGGTCACATGCTTAGTGATGTGAAAGGTGAATCAATAAGATTGAATGTTCTAATAATATTAGATATCACTGGAAGATGAATTAAGAAGAAGAAATAAGCAAATGGGTGTGTGGCCTATTTGTTAAAGAGTGGTTTAAAAATTAGGGTTTCTAAATTTAGGCCTTATTATGTCCAATTTGTGTGAGTTCTTATATCTGGTTTATTTTAGGCCTTTTAAAAGTTAAAAGGGCCTTAGATTAGACCTATAACTAATCTAAAATGGGGCTTAGTTCAGCCACATGTAATTAATGAAAGTGGGACCAAAGTAGTTAGTGCAAGGGACTCTAAGCCCTTTTGGTTGGTTTTGGGAATTTTAGGTTTGAATTTATTTTTTAAAACCTAACCTAATTAAGGTTAATCTTTTATGCTTTAACCTCTATATTTAATCTTTATTGATTGAAGAACATGTATAGAACATAACAAAACATTCTGTTTACTTCTCCTTTCTTCATCTTCGAATAATTCTCACTAGTACTTAGAATTCTATGTGCTCTTCTCCTAATTACTTCTTGTATGGATTAACTTAGAGGCATTCCCAAAGAGGATAGATATTGTTTGTGACAACCCGATGTGAAGAGCATTGGAAAAGAATTGGTAATCATCACTAAAACAATAAATAATCGAATATTGCTAATATAACATTTTGCATGATGAATTTTAAATCATTTTGGTCAATAATCATTACTAGTTTTTTTCAAAATTTTTAATTTTCTCTGCATTTGATCAAGAAAAATCAACATTAATATCAAAGCTAGGTTCTAGAATGATTTAAAATAAGTGAAAATTATTTTTATGGTTGATATATTTTATAATTTAGTTCACTTTTAGTGTTTTGATCTAATTTTTGATGTTCAAATTTATTTTTAACATGATTAAATATAATTTGGGACATGAAACTCAGATTTTTGGTTCTATGCATGAATAATCAATTGAAATAAAAAAAACTGTTTTATGTGCATAAAAGGCTATGCAAATAGGAAGTGTGCAATTTTTTTTTTTTTATTTTTGTGTAAAATTTGATTAACTTATTTTTGAATGATATAATCTAAAATATGATGAATTAAAATGTGATTTTGATTCAAGTCATATGTTTATAAAAATTAAAATTGAAATTTTTTAGAAAAATGATTAAATTAAACTTTACGACTAAAATTGTTTTTAGCTGATTTGGTCAGATATAAAGTGTTTATTGATTTAACTGATTTATAATCTTTATAGAATTAATATATCATAGATATTTGATATTTATGATTTTAATTAAATGTTTTCAAGTGGTAAAAGTTGTTTAATCAATTGGATTGATAAACTTGCTTGAATGTCAAGATTGTCACATTTTTTTCGATTAATACTAAATTTATCACTTTAGTTTGTCATAGGTTTCATGACTCAAAGAGGCAAATTTTTTAGATGAAATTGTTTATTACTGATCCAAAAATGTGTCAATATTTGCTAGAAGTTACACTAAGTGGTTTTGGATTGATTTCCATAGTTCAAGTCACAAACGGTTTTGCAGTTAACTCGAATTCGATTCTTATGACCAACTATTTGGAAATTTTTAATTAAATAAAATTCAATATGATTTGATTTTGTAATTCTAAAAATTTATGTCATGTATCATCATAAATTTAATTAAATTAAATCAATTGTTAATTTATTTGGTCGATTTTTGAATTTATGGTGATAATGACGTGATTGGCCCAAATTTCTACTTAAAAATTATTTTCTTATGGAAATTTGGTTATAATCCTAAATTAATTTATTTTTATAATATGATTGTGATTTTAAATTAATTGAGAGGATTATGATATGTTCTAATCTAATTGTGATTAGCATTTTCAAATTGAGATTGGGATATGGCCAAATCTTCTATGCCTTATTCTCCTACACGCATAGAAAGAATTAATTTTCATGCTTATGTATTTTAATTATTTTAATTCTAAAATGTTGGAATTAAATGAACATGGAAATGTGATTTAATCATTTTTAATGGGATAAAATTAAAATTAAATTGCATGATCAATGTGATTAATTTTCTATGTGTAAATAAGAAAATGTGATTAATCAAAAAGAATGAACAAAGCTAGTTTTATATGTGTTATGATTCTAGAAATCAACTGTAATCTATATTATCAATATTTGATACATGTGAATGCATTAGATATGTATGTTAATAGTGTATATTTGGAACGATAACTAGTTATGGGCTTAAAACTAATATGATTGATCGACACTGCATGAATTTTTATTAGGTAAATCGAGCCTTCATATCCTAGCCTTTTATCTTATTTCTCTTTGTACTTCTCTACTAATCTAACTTCCTTCACATGTAACGTGAGGTATTCTCATTTATATATGATGTAAATAGGTTACTTAGGGTTAAAATAGGTGGATGAAATTCAAATAGCAAAATGGAGTAGAAGGTCCACTAAAGAGGTCTAAGAAGAAATAGTTATAAGTTTTTTTCTTTTTCTTTTGGGTTTGTAATTCATGCATAATACTTAGGGTTTAGCCTAAATTATTTCCTTGGCTTGGGAAAATCAATGTAGTAAAAGCTTGTAATTAGGTCATATTTATTTAATGTAATTAAATATTAATGCATGATTTAATGTGATTAAATATGCATGAGCATGCCAAAGTAGGAACTAACCATGAATATAGAGACTTAAAAGGTATAAATGCCTTCATAATATAAGACTTACAAGCCTTTTATTAATATCAGTTAAAGTAGAGTTCTCTATAGTATTAGGTTGCTGAGCATACTCAGGCGTATGCTATATTGGATATGTTTAAATTATATTATTAGGCTTGTCTTAGCATGGTTTATACTTTGCTAAGCATACTCAAGGCTAATAATCATGAGGCAAGATTAGGAAAATATATATGTGATACATATACATTGCGTTGATAACCTAATGATCAGTAGTTGCATATGACATAGTTGGCATATGATGCCTACCATTTAGTTAATGGTTAGGCTTGTTAAGTATACTTAAGGCTTTGACCTTAACTAAAATAGATAATGGCCTGCTAAGAGAGCTTCCAATGAGTTTTTCTAGATCAATTACTATGGGTATTGATTCACAATAAAATAGTGGGAGTAATGTGTGATTTTTAAAGACTTTAAATTATTGCATACATATACATGATCAAACTCTAACATGCTTTTATTCTTCATATACATCATCACTACCATAATTTCTTCTAATTTAAACTTACAATCTATACTTGGGACTAATAAGCTTATTGGTTCTAATTACATAGATTGGCTTAGAATCCTCAAAATTTTTTTAAGGAGTGAAAAGCTAGCCTATGTAATAGAGAAGCTAGTACCCACTATCCATGCTGATGATACCTTTACTAAAGTGCAGCAAGCACATCTAAAGTAAATGGAGGACATGGATGTTATTTCATGCATTATTTTAGCATGTGTGTCTCCTAAGCTATAAAAATAGCATAAGCATATGGATGCTTTTGCAATTCTAATTCACCTTAGAAAGTTGTTTGAGGAGTAGAGTAGGACCAAGAGATATGAGATATCAAAAATCCCATTTCACTATAGAATGGTAAAGGGAACTTCAGCCACCTAACATAGGCTAAAAATGAATGGGTACATAGAGCATTTGGTAGCTTCGGGATTTGTGATAGGTGTAGATTTAAGTATGGACTTGATTTTGCAAAATTAGCCTGATAGTTATGGATGTTTTGTGTTAAACTATTAGATGAACAAGTTCACATCAACAATCCCTATACTAGTCAATATGTTTAAGATTGCTAAGGTTGCTATTATGAAATAGAATTCTAAAGTAGTTATGGATGTCAATTTATCTTTTTCTAAGGAGAAGAAGAAGAAGAAGAAGAAGAAGAAGAAGACAATTATTAGCTATAGTGGGATTGGCAAAAATAAGGGAAAACAAGCTGTTGTTGCCCTCTTAAACTATTAGAAAAAAGACTGCCACAAAAGGCATGTGATTTTATTATGGAAAGAGTAGGCATTAGTGGTGCAACGATAAGGCATACTTAGAGTCTCATGAGAAGGAGAAGCAATGAGTTGCTTCAACTTTAGATATCAAAATGATTGAAATTAATATTTATATTGCTTTTAATAACCAATCATGGATATTGAATACTAGATGTGATAATCTCTTAGTTTCTTCTTTATAGGGATTAAGGTGCAATAGGAAGGTGGAAAAGGGAGATGTGGACCTTTGCATAGCAAATAGAGCAAGGATTATTGCCTTAGCTATAAGGACATATCATCTTTCTATGCCTTGTGTTAATTTTGAACTATTGTTATTATGTTATTTCATTATCTAGAAATGTTATATCAATTTCTTATCTTATTGAACAAGGTTTTAATGTTTCCATTAATAAGAACAAGGGTTGTTCTATTTACTTGGATAATGTCTTTCATTATTTAGATACAACACAAAATGTAATTTATGTTTTTGAAAATGGAAAAGAAATATATAATGTTAATAATAAGAGACTAAAGACAGATAACTTGAAGCAACTTTATTTATGGCATTATTGTCTTAGCCATATAAATGAGACACACATGACTAAAATGGTAATTGGGGAACATTTGATTATGAATCATATGATACAGGTGAATCTCGTTTATTATGGAAGATGACAAGTCACCTTTTACTAGAAAGGGTAAGCATGCAAATTAGTTATTGGAACTCATACATATAGATGTGTGTGGCCTAATGACAACACATGAATTGGAGGTTTCTTATACTGCATTACTTTTATTGATGACTATTCATGATATATGTATTTGTAGTTGATGAATTACAAGTTTAAATCCTTTGAAAAGTTCAAAGAATTCAAAAATGAGGTTGAGAAATAAATTAGAAAGAGTATCAAAACTTTTCTATCTGATCGAGGTGGTGAATACATTAGTCAAGGATTCTAAGATTATCTAAGAGACAATGGCATTTTGTCTTAATGGATTCCTCCCCCTACCAATTTCTATAGGAAATAGGCAAGACATGCTACTTCCCATGATGTCATCCATCCTTGGATTTCCCTAGGGGACTTTCATTTAACTTCTACCCAAGTTTGACCTAGACTACACATTATGCCCTTCTAGTTATTTATCCTTTTATTACTGCCTATTTTAGTCTGCTAAAATCACAAATTAAGACTACCAGACATTCACAGATAATTGGGCAACATAACAGCTACTTGGGTAACAAATCCCAAATTAAACCTATAAGAAAATTACTTCTAAAGACATTTCACCATTACTCCTCATCTCTGGATGCTTCTAGTCTTCCCAATCAACATCATATAGCATCACATATATCACAGAACATAGGGTCAACACATAGATATAAATAGGCAGATTAACATTAACAGACAAAACTATACATGCACATGAGTTTATCATCTTTAGTTTCTATTTACATCCCATAGCCCACACTATCTTAATATACACAAGTGCATATTACAATAACTCCAAAAGAAAATCAAAATATACCAAGAGACTCGAAGGTAGCTACACTGTGGTTGTCTAAAGCTAGTTGTCTCTCAAGCTATAGCCTGCGCATCAAAACACCGACACGCTGAGTATAAAACTCAATGCTAGAATAAACCAAATATAATATGTCATATTCAAGCATACATGCAACATGTAACACTTAATAGACATGGCAATTACCCTACTTTTCAAATTTTAGTTTATTATTAGTTCAGTTTACTTATTTATCTCTTAGTCTAGTTTGTTATGATACTGGCCTATGACAGATTGACAACACTTTAAAACATCAGATAGTGAGAACTATCCTGTGTAGTGGCCCACATTTTAGACCTCGATAGCTGCACCTGCCTCACCCGATAATAGGGATCAGTCCGCAGACCTCCTAATACCAGATTGGTAGATAATAGGGACTAGTTCATAGACCTCCCAATATTTGTAAATGGGATAGAAGGGATCACCCTGTAGGACCTCTCAATACCCTAATATCTCCAAACACCATAGGTGGATAGTAGGGAAAAGCTCCGTAGGACCTCCTAATATCCATAGACAGACAAATGGGTGCACGGATCAGCCTAGGTGAACCTCCTAATACCCTAACAAGTAGGGTTTATCTTAGATCCTCGGTGGCTCCACCCGCTACCTCTAACACACAACAGTGGCCCTAGAAGGACCAAACTGCCTAGTAGTTGCTAACTCCTTAGTTGACTTGTCAACCAATCTAGTGGGTGTCTAACTAATGGGCTAATTACTAAATGAAACTATTAATCTTATTATTATTTATTTTTAAGTATATTATGTCCCTAAGTGACATGCCATATAAAGTAGCACACAAAAT